>JAODKF010000038.1:2493671-2511784 GCA_026779585.1 Mormyrus proboscirostris | reverse complement strand
CTAATGGCTTATTCACCACCCCCCCCCCCCCCCTTTCAAAACGGTTCTTCTGCAGCGCTACGGCTTCTGTAAGTCTACATTGCTGGGAAACAATGAAGTCAGTGTGGACTGTGAAATCTATGATGCACAGGTATGAACTGCCCAGATGGAAGATCTATAGGTTGTGTTATGGACCATGTACAGAGTCACAATCGGATTATTGCTACTATAAAAATTTCAAATCGTACTTGTTGTCCATTCTGCACAGAACATGACTGATGGCCGCCATCATCATCATCACCACCGTCCTCATCATCATCATCATCATCCTGGATGGAAGCACAATGGCCATCACTCCCACAATTCCTCACATGAACATCCTCACCGTTCTCGTCCTGGATGGAAGCACAATGGCCAGTCCTCCCAGGAGGACTCGCATGAACATCCTCACCGTTCTCGTCCTGGATGGAAGCACAATGGCCAGTCCTCCCAGGAGGACTCGCATGAACATCCTCACCGTTCTCGTCCTGGATGGAAGCACAATGGCCATCCTTCCCGCAATTCCTCACATGGACACCCTCACCGGCCACATAATCTACCACCTTTCTTCTCTGGTACTTCTGAACACCCACATCCAGACACTGAGCTCCATCATTGCAGGGGTCAAGTGAAAATCCCCCCTTCCATCCATCCAATTTGTCCCCATCCAATTCCGCACATGCCCCCTGCCCCTGCTGACAATTGCCACCCCCATACCCTAGGCCCCCAATCAAAACATCGCTTTAAACCGGGTCCACTATCTATTCCCGATGTATGAAAGAGCATATTTAGAAATTTCACAAATACAACATCTTGAAATAAATGTGCTGCTTGGCTGAAAACTGTTTTCTCATCGCTGTACTTTACACTCTTATTTGTATAGCTCAGTGTTTCCCAGTCCGGTCCTCAGGGACCCCCAGACGGTCCACGTTTTTGCTCCCTCCCAGCCGCCTACCTGACAGTCCACATCTTTGCTCCCTCTTCAGCAGGGAGAAGAGCAAAAACGTGGACTGTCTGGGGGTCTCCGAGGACCATGTTGGGAAACACAGGTATAATCGAAATGACTATGTGTACCTGTCACTGTAAACAGTTTGCACAACCTGCATCAACATCCAACTTGAGAAATATCAACAATCTTCCATATATCCAGTACAGACTATGAAATGAAATATTACTTATAATAGGAATTGTATATACTATATTTTGGTTTTAAAAAATGTGTGTAAAGGAATATTCCTAATGCATGAATGAATTTCAAGAAAGAACTGAAGTTGACTTAAATCGGATCTGGCCATTTTCTGCTCTGTGTTCATGATATATTACAGCATAAAGAGAACATTACAGAACTCACCATTATAGACCTAAGAATTGACTGAAGACATTTGCATCATAAACCTTACAGGAAAATACAACAGTACTGCTATGTTATTAAGACGCATGCAAGTCTGTCAATAATCTCTCTTTCAGACCTGAGGTGTCTGCAATAATCGGACTATTGTGTTGCCACAAGTAAGTAACCAGTTGATTAAAACCACTAGATTAAAACCACACAAAGAGACGCTGGCTGGATTAGTAGGAGCTGAGGTAAGCGAACCTGCTGATGGACTAATATCAGTGCATCAATAGTGGGCAAGGTCTTGTTTACTTACCTTTGGCCATGTTGGACAGGGATCAGGGCTGCAGAGTCACTGCAGATAAGCTGAAAGGTCCAGCAGAGGGTATTTAAGGTCTGGTGTTTAATGAGAGCACCACACTACAGAGTGTAACCTGAGCCGGCCATGAAGACCTGTGCATTGCTGCTGCTGCTCTGTGTGTGTGCCCACGGGGCGCCCAAGGAGAGGCAGGGGCAAGGTGCCCACGGGGCGCCCAAGGAGAGTCTGGGGCAAGGTGCCCACGGGGCGCCCAAGGAGAGGCTGGGACCAGGCTCCTGCAAGGACCCCGCGGCTCTGGGAGCTGCCAAGCAGGCCATGGCCATGATCAACCAGGACCGCAAGCAAGGCTACGTGCTCGCCCTGAACCGCCTCAGCAACGTCAACCAAATGCCACGCGTAAGTGACAGTCCATGCCTGTGCAGCGAGCGCGGAAGCCCCAGCGTTCGGAACGCTGTTTGTCGCCTAAACTGCCTACTGTTCAGTTCCAAAGTTAGAAAATAGTAACAGCTCATGAAAAGAAAGCCCCAGACTCTGAGTAAGACATGGACACGGGGCGGCGAAAGGCAAACGCAATGGAAGCTTAGTGTCTACTTGCTGGTGGGCCTGAGTAATGGGCATGACGGCCCAAATGGATCTGAAAGTGTTATTGAAACCAGATTACCAATAGTGTGATGGCTTCTGCTTTATCAGGGTCCCACGGGGATGGTCTACTACCTGACCATGGATGTTCTGGAGACCACATGTCATGTCCTCAGCAAAAAAGACCGGGAGAGCTGTGATTTCAGAGAACCCATGATGGTATGCATGAAGACAAAATCTGTATCGTTTTGAAACAACTCATAAACCAAACAAAGATACTATTAACTAATTTAATCTTTCTCCTTGACTGACAATGCATTACTCTTTGCTTTGCACAGGACTATGGTCAGTGCAAAGCCGTCATCTACATAAACAGGGTTCAGAGGGAGGTCACCTTGCACAGCTACAGCTGTTCTGTGAGACCAGGTACTGGATTTGTTCATAATGTGTGTTCACCTCCCTTTGGTGGTTCCCTGCAATTCACTGCAAATCCGCAGTGTTATAGCACATATTGACTATCTCTTACTTTCTTGCCAGTACCGGTGTCCAGAATGTTCAGAATCTGCCCAGACTGCCCCCCAAAGATGCCCCTGGATAGCGAGGATGTTCTGGTGACCACCAAGCAGGCACTCGAGAAGTTCAATAGAAAAAGTGGACTTGCAAACTACTTCGGCCTTTTGAATGTCACAAGGGCCACTGCTCAGGTATGGCTTAAGATGGCTGCTCGTCATTTCGGCAATAGTCCTAATTAGGCACAGTATTTACAACTTTATTTACATAGTAACTGGGGTATACATAGTTGGGTGGCATGTTGGCCTAGTGCAGTGGTTGGTTCTCGCTCCTGTTCCTGGAGGACCCCCTGCCAGAATGTTTTCATTCCAATCCTACCTTAATCGGGCTCAGATGGTCCTTAACAGGGTAGTAATGAATGTGTGGGCTGGAGTTAAATCACTATGGCAGGGACCCCTCCAGGAGCAGGCGTGAGAAGCACTGCTTTAATGGCTTAGGCTGTACCTTTTCACTTCCAAGGCTGGGATTCCTGTAGCACTGTGGTCTCCACCCTCAGATAGGTGGGTTGTGGCTCAGTGGGATTCGTCTCCGTGCCTGCGATCGAAATTTGTTCAAGCCCGGCCTCAGCAGAATAGCCACATCTGTGGGCACTTGAGGCCCTTAACCCCCAGCTCCATGGGCACTGCTGTCTTCACTGGCAATGTTGCTCTTAAATACACGTGTATCTGTGTCTCACGGAGAGCAAGATGGGGTAGGTGAAAAGAGAATTTCGCCATGGGGATCAATAAAGTATCATCCTTTCATATATTAGGCGACAGTTTGTCTGGAGCATGCTGGGATAGGCTCACTACGACATTATAATGGAAAAGAAGTCAGGGAAAACTGACGGACAAATTAGCAAGGGCCAAATTAATCACAATAATAATCTAAAACTGCATGAACAAAGCAGCTGAATGACAAGAGAATGACTGAAGTGGCAGCCCTCATGTTGCGGGTATATTCATTAATGTAATGAACCTTTTTTCACAATGTTACAGAGGGGAATTGCTATATTCGACATTGTGGAGTTCATCATTCAGGAGACAGTTTGTGCCAGCAACACAAACATCACGGAGGCGGCGAACTGCAAGCTGATGAACTGCGAGTTTGCAGTGAGTCACAATAGCGATATTTTGTTTTATTTCATAATAATTTGGAATAAAATGAATACTGCAAACCTGAGACTATACTCTGAATAGTAAAGACGTGATAGCACCCTAAAATAGTACTATACAATGGACTTGTATATACAATGGTGAAACTTTTAGGCTCATTACAGTAGTGAGTATCAAAGTATGAACAGCTGCTTTGTGTGTCATTGATCCCTGAATAAAAACAAATCTTTTGTCTTTATGAACAGCATAAAGGTTTTTGCAAAGGAGTCAAGTCTGAGGTTAGCGTCTCAGTAGAGTGTGAAATCTTGGAGCCTGAGGTAATTTTTTGTAAAATTGTTCTGTTAAGTGAAAGATGTATTGACAGAAGGCACTATACTATAAGAATAACCTTATACAAACCCTTTTCAGCTAAATATGAAATGTATAGCAGCTTGTTCCTGTTTATTAATATTTTTATATGTACAGGGTACCAACTAAATTCATTGTTTTTTTTTAAAGGGTGCAGAAAAAGAGAAATCAAGGCATTTGCTGGGTGGAGAGCATAACCACAGCCATGCCCATGACCATGACCACAAGCATGACCACACCCACGACCATGACCATAAGCATGATGACGACCATGACCATAAACATGGCCACGCCCACAATCCTAAACAGGGTCACGCCCGTGACCATAAACAGGGTCACGCCCGTGACCATAAACATGGCCACGAGCATGACCATGACCACGCCCATGACCATGACCATAAGCATAACCGCACAGGTGAGCACGGTCACCAGCATGATCACAAACACCTCCACGCCCATGAGCACCACCACCACCATCACGACGATGCCCCTAAGAAGACTGCTAGGGTAACTCATGGTACGGTGCACTACCTCCCACCCATGGACGACCCCACAGCAGTGCCCTTGCTGCCCGACCAGCCTGACGCCTCGGAGGCACACCGTCCTGTCACTCTGCCAGTGTTCCCCGACGCACACGGCTCACATGCCAAGCAACCTGACATCCCGCCCTTCCCCGACACAATGTCACCGGAGTGTCCTGGGGATTCTGCCAGCGAGAGCTACTTCATCAAGGAGATCTTTGACGAGGACCCACTATTCCAACATAAAGCTCATTAATTAGTGAGCGAAGTGCTTCCCAATCCAGGCCTCAGGGACCCGCAGACAGTCCACATCTTTGCTGCTACTGGGAGCTGGGAGGGAGCAAAACTATGAACTGTCTGTCAGGGAGTCAAGAGGGAGCAAAAAGCTGGACTGCCTGTGGGTCCCTGAGGGCTGAGTTAGAAAACACTGCTGTAGATAAAATTTAATCTGTGTGTCATTTCGCCGCAGCATATTGCTATGTAGTGTTAAACTGGCCAAAGCTAAGTTATTTTCAACGTACACTCTATATGTGTTCTTTAATTTAACTGGCAATAATTAAAACTATCCAAAAACCTGCTCTTGGGATATGTCTCTTTAATTTATTTAGATTCTGAAAATCATTAATACTTTCAAATGAACAAAGCATGGCTGAAACCTGTAGAGAAGTATGGCCGTCTCAGAAGGCAGAATACTGTTCCCCTCGGGGTTGCCTTCTCTCCTGTCCCTGTCCTGGCTCTGTGCGATAAACCGCTTTCTTCCTGCACTGCACAGTGCATCTGTTCGGGTCATTGGTAAACCATGAACTGCCAGCTGCGAAAATCAAGAAAACATTTTTTTGGAAAGAATCTACCTCACCTGAAAATCAGAAAAGCCACTGGCTTTTCTATTTGTCTAAAAAAATATGGTTGTTGCACAAAATTAAATAGCTGGATTAAATTACAAGAATGTTTTTCCCGGTCAAGGTCGCAGGCAGCCTGGAATCTATCCCAGACAGCACAGGCCACATGGACACATCCTCGAAAGGAAGCTAACCCATCGCAGGGGACACATATTCATAGACGAAGGGAAGTACCAGTTAGCCTACCTACAACTGGGCTACGAGACAACAGTAAAACAACTCGAGTTCAGCTCGAGTGTATATTGATATATATTATTCATCCATCCATCCATCCATCCATTATCTATACCGCTTCATCCATTTGGGTCGTGGGGAAGCTCGAGCCAATCCCAGCATCTTCGGGCGAGAGGCAGGGTACACCCTGGGCAGGTCTCCAGTCCACCACAGAACCAACACAGACAGACATAGACAAACACACTCGCATTCACACCATATTATTCATTTGAACTATTTAAATATTTCTGTCATGCCTCACTTTACTGCTGTAATCTTGCTGTGTCACTGACTTTCAAGCAGACCGATCCAAATTCACAACCCACAGAGCTGGCAGATCCTGCAACTAGTGATGGCCAAATGAAGCCTCATGAACCAATTGCTATATTTTTTGACCCCACTAGATGGTGCTCTTGTTTTGCTTTGGGGCGTCCTTTGAGCCCTTTTTTGTACATCTAGTGGGGTCAAAAATATGGCATGAAGCTTCATTTGGCTATCACTACCTGCAGCCCAGCTTACTGCGTCTTCTCAGCAAAGATGCTGAGAAATCTGTCACTTTCATCAGCTGGCCATCAGCATCATTTAACTAGACATACTGAAGAGGTACATGTTCACTGGTTACAGTGGTTGTGTGTTGGTCTGAAAATTTACACAAGAAATCGGTTTCGCAAAAATAGGTGTCAGTCTTATACTGGGATGAAGGCTTAATAAAAAAGCTAATGTAGGGTTCTATTTTCAAGCCAATGGCTCCACCTAGTGGTCATAAGTAACATGACAAAGGTCAACCATCTACTGTATTAGTCCACTATGAATTGAAATCACCATAACAGCATCTTCTAATTCCTTAATCAAGTTCCCTAACATCAGTTCAGACACTTGTGCTTTCAGAACATGCAAGTTCAAGGTTCAAGGTTCAAGGTTGCTTTATTGTCATTTCAACAGTATACATGGTACAGTACAAGGTGAAATGAGATACCGTTCCCCAGGACCATGGTGCTACATAAAAGGACTGGGACAGTACAAAAAGAAACAGATTGCACGTATGCCACATAGACAAACAAGTAAAAGTTTGCAAGTATATTCTAATCCTGCAAAAATCACAAGACATTGGAAACTCAAGATTTGTAATAGAAATGTAATACATCATGTAGATTTCACAGCATTATCTGTTTAATATTCACTTTTACACTCCCCAAAGACATGGGGCACAGAAGCTCAAGGGGCAGTACGTGGCCTCAGATCGCTTGGGATGGGGATCTAATCAGCACCTCTTGCCGGTGTTCTCCTACATGTTCTCATGCATGTTCTCCTGCATGTTCTCCTGCATGTTCTCCCGCATGTTTTCCTGGTGTTAGGGTCTGTCTGCTTCTCCTGCTGCAGCCGGAAGACATGAAATCAGGAGAGCTGTGAATGTATGTGTTCAGGTGCCCTGGCACACAGTCCTGGGTGCTGCCCCACTTTGTCCAGGGGATACGCCCCAGGGCCCCCAGCATCTCCATAATAGATAAGTGGTTGGAAGACAGATGGATGGAGATCAAATTTGCAGTAGGAAGTATGACATGATTTACTACAGCTCTTGGAAGATTAACGAGGCTGCAAGTTCAAATCACAAAAGGAAAAAATCTGCAGTGGGTTGCACCAGCTTAGAGTCAGTTCAGTCGTAAGATCCAGTGTACAGTGTACCTTAAATCATATGTTGTAACTGGCTAGTTTGAAACCAGTGCCACATTCTTTGTCAGCTGCAGCACTGCCTCTTTATTAAAGCATTTTGGAAAACTTGTTTAGAGAAACATAACTGAGGATGTGGACGTTTCTCTGGACTGAGGCCTACAGAGGAGATTCTTGAACATTCAGTACTCACTGGTGTCTGCCACAACATTATTGCAGCAGCTAGACTTTCTCCTACACTATATATCCACAGGGGATTTCTGCAGTTTTGCTTCACACAGATCTAGGCAAGTACCAGCTATTACCTACTATCGCAGAAAACCAAGCTCGTCAATGAATAACTTTGTTCTTCTTGAAACTGCTTCCTTGGAATTTAAATTCTTATTCTTTTTCCTTGAAAATATACTTTTCCTGTATAAAAAGACGGAAGAATTTTTTTACATTCATAGACAACCAACCTAACATCTAGTTTAGCAGAACTGTAAGCTGCTTTTCTAGAAGGACAGTGGGATGAAATCCTAGCTAAAATAAAAACAGGAACTTGAACCGTTTTCATTTCTCCAAATTTAGATTAATTTGTTACAACCATTTACTTTTACATGCTGGAAAGCAGGGTCGGCATGCTGTCCGTCACCGTGTTCATAACCCTTCCCAGCTGTCTGTCTGTCTGTCTTTGAAGTGCATGCTCCCCCTGTGGGGTCGAGTGCACATCTCCAGACCACCACAGTGGATCTCCTTCATGATAGACAGTTGGAACCGTAATTGCAGACCACATATGCCTTACCCTCCTTTCTCTGCATTTCAAAAAAGGGATTTTTCGAATTTTGACTGATTTGCTTTGCACTGATTTGTCCATTGTATAATACTATTTTAGAATTCCACTTCTGTTAACAGAAGCGCATACAGAAAATTTTGGTGTAGTCGAACTTCTGAATCCCATAATATTTCATATTTAATGCTGTTTTTAACATTGAATACATAGTTATTTAATTCTTGTTTGAAAATAACTGTTCATATGCACAATGCTTGTTCCAGGAATGTTGATAGTGTATACCTTAAGCAGAGAAAATATAGCAAATCGTAATATTATAGCTACTTATTGCAACAGAGATTTAGAAATAAATATTGGCCGTATATTACCATATGCCACCTTTTCAGTTGGACTTGAGGAACCTTGTTGACAATAAAAAAAAAAATCCCCTAGCATCATGCGGACTGTTAGGGACTAAACGGCACCAAAGCATCCTACTCATTATTAGGTAATTTTCTACTTGGGGGAAGAGCTCCGAACTAAAATTGACCAATTAAATATGCAGCCGTTTTACTGACAGAAGAATTGACAAATCAGCGAGCGCATATGTACCCCGCCCACAACTGTCCCTTTTATTCCGCACAGAACTGAAAGTATCACTCTGCGTTTTTTAGGACCCGGAAATACAATGTAGTTTCTCTGAAGAATAAATGAGCTTTGTCAGTCACCCTGAGTGCCATGCCACTTGATTATTTGCTGGTGGATTGTGGGGTCAGAGCAAACAGGAAGTTCGCGCAGCCATTTGCCTGATCATCACAAGGCGGCTCGGCATGTGATATCGATCAGCTACCAGGGGCCGACCGAGGCGGAGCTCATTGTAAACGCTGGCTGGCCACAAAAAGACAGCCAACGTCCTCTGACCAAGCGTGCTGTCATTCAAGACATGCAGTTTGATACCTACCTGAATCTCCATCGGATCCTCTGAGCCCTGGACGGCACCATGGTTCACGTGTACAACTGTCACCCTTTCGCATCCCAACAAATCGTACCCACGGAGCAAGAGCCCGGACTGGTGTGCTGTGGGGGCGATGCCCTTTTCGTGGTGTCTGCTGGAGGATGCAAGATCGAAGCCTATCAGATGATGGAGGAGACGTGCTCCTTTATATGTCGCTTTTCGACCATGGGCAGCGTTAAGAGCATAGCGTACAATCTCCTGGGTGAGTGTGTTTGCCAAATGCCTCCATTTAAATAAAAGTATTCGGTAAGTGGCATCTTGTTATGCTTAGATTGAGGAAATGTGACTGTGTGGTGGCATTACGTATATATGTGCTCAAAACAGCTGTGACAGCATTAAGAAGTGTTGTTTTATTACCGAAGAGTGTTTCTGATTTTCTTAAAAATAAGCGGAATCACGTGGTCTTATGAAACGTGCTCTAGCTGTGTTACCACCAGGGAGATTCACTACCACTATCAGGATGACAGTGAACTCTGAGTATTTTTTCTCTTTTTGCAGTAGTGGTCATAACAGCGATAAACTATTTCTTGAAACGGCAATTTATATTGTAAATATATTTCTGATGGTTGCTAACTTAAAGCAACCTAAAAGTAAAAGTGTGAATTTTTGGGTATAGACTCATAGGACATATTCAGTTTTAATTGTTGCTTTAACAACTGTGACACGTTTAACATAGTAGAACTGCACTGTTTGTTCTCAAGAGGTATAAGAAGACTGCAGTCAGGGAAAGATTGAATCAGCTCAGATAAGAGGCACTGGTGTTAGTCTGACACCCTTGTGATGAGCTGTGAAATTGAGTGGTGTTTATTAAGCCCTGCATTCTGAAGTTAAATGTGAAATTCTCCTCCGTCTGCACTCTGCCTGAGTTATTGGCTTATTAATTTGCCATTTTGGACAGAGTGGCTAGGTTTTTAGGTACGGCTGATTTGTGGATCACTTTGTTCCAGGGGATTATCTTGTTACGATTGAAGAGAAGAATATGGCCACTTATCTTCGAGCTTACACCAACTGGCGCTACCAAGCTGCAGAGAAGACCCGCGTGGGCGTCCGTCTGCTGGGCCACCTGCTGCGAGGCTCATCTTTCCGAGGCGCGCCGAAGGAGCAGATGGAGATCATCGAGATCCCGCTGGTGGAGCCGCCGCTGTGTGTGGCCTGCTGTCCGCTCACAGGGGACCTCCTGGTGGGGTGTTCCCGGAGCCTGGTGCTCTTCAGCTTGAGGAGGCAGACTGTGGAGGAGCGGCTGTGCGTGCTGGACTTCGAGCGCCTCCTTGTTCTGCATGTGCCGGGCTGGACGCCCTCTCAGGTGGCCTTCTGTGCCGGTTACGTGGCCCTGCAGACGGACCTGGAAGTCCTGGTGGTCAAACTGGAGAACCTCAGAAGCCAGTCTGCGGAGCGGCAGGAGCAGCAGGAGCAGTGTCTGCTCCCAAATGACATGGTACCTGCAGCCAGCAATGATGAACATTCAGGTAAGTTGGGTGTCTGGCAGCTGATGGCATAGACCATTGACGCATACTCAGAATGGGGGGGGGAATTTAAGTCGACTTTGTTCTACGTCATTTAACCCTCCCTATAAATAGGCCTTTACATCCATCCATCCATCCATCCATCCATTTCCTGTAACCGCCTTTTAAGAATCGCGGGGGCCCCAGAGCCAATCTCTGAGGCTACAGGCCTGGGTCCAGGGTTCGAGTCGCCACGTGGCTCCATATGTTTGGAGTTTGCATGTTCTCTCCATGTCGTCGTAGGGTTTCCTCTGGTTGCTCTGGTTTCCCCCTACAGTCCAAAGTCACGAGGCTAATTGGAGTTACCAAATTGCTCAGTGGTGTGTGAGTGAGTGGTGTGTGAGTGTGTGGTGTGTGAGTGTGTGGTGTGTGAGTGAGTGGTGTGTGAGTGTATGGTGTGTGAGTGTGCCCTGTGATGGGTTGGCACCCCATCCTGGGTTGTTCCCTGCCTTGCGCCCGTAGCCTCCAGGATAGACTCCAGACGCCCCACAATCCTGAATAGGACAAGATGTTTCAGAAGCTGGATTTATGGATGGAGTGGTGTCCCCCAATATCAAACTCTCACCTGCACTGCTGTCCTCCAGCTGAGGTGAATCAAAACGTGGACATTGGGTCGGACACTAGGTTGCTCTTTTGCATGCTCTGAAAAGGGATTTGTGATGTTCACCAAAAAGTGAAAAAGTATAGCAACAACATGTTAAGTGAAAGAGATTTTTACTTTTTTGCCTGTTTACATATATTACAATTGAGCCATGTATGATAGCACTGAGTGATCCTTCCTGGTGTGTCACTTGTGTAATAAGTACCCGGTCCTCGGGGACCCACAGACAGTCCACGTTTTTGCTCCTTCCCAGCCCCCAGCTCCCTCCCAGACAGTCTACAGTTTTGTCCTCCAGTAGGGTGCTGAGTGGGAGCAGAAATATGAGCCATCTGCAGGTCCCCGAAGGACTGGATTGGGAAACTTCGACATAGATGATAAAATTGTAGCTTTTTCTGCATTTAGTCATCTCCACTGCAGATTCTTGTGTCTCCTTTCAATCGTCACACAGATGGTAGAGGAGCAAAGCCAGAGGCCCAGCCCGACTCGGATGATTTCTTTATGCTCCCCAAACACCAAGAGATGCTTGGTGAGGATGCGAAGGACTCCGGTGTCGCCGTGTCCCTGGAATGGACAGGCGTGGAGCGCGAGACCCGCAGCCACCTGGGATTGACGTACATCCTGTACAGGTACTCCTCCTGTCTCCGAATGTCGGGTGCCCAGTGCCGCTCCCGGGTCCAGACGCGCTCCGTTTCTTCTCCTTAGGCGGTTTGCCCCCGATTTCTTCGAAGGGTGCCATGTGGAGGACACCAGGTTACACTCCCTGCAGCTCCTGCCCGTGTTCACTGCAGCAGGTGAGTGGGAGGTCCTGAGGTGGAACCGAATATGATCCATGGCTGTGCTCTCGGGAGAACGCGCCAAGCTCCGAGTGCTGAATTTTAACAATCGGTCTTGCGTCCTCAAAGAGCCAGGGATCCAGGAAGGGGGCGGCGTTGCCAAGGAGACAGAGCCGACCTGCATGTTTTGCTTTTTCTCACTGCCCAACTCGGGGTACATGTACAGCATCCAGAACACGGTAGAGCTCATCTCCACCTACCAGTACCCCGAAAAGGCCCAACAGGCTGTGCTCAGCAAGTTCTTCCTGCATGTGATCACCAGGTCGCTCCACTCACGCCTGTATTATGTGTTATGCCTGCTAGCTTTTGTGAGTAACCGGATAATTGAGAGTGATAGTGTGTAACCAGAGTGTCGCGTGTGCTGCTCAGGAACGCGCTGCAGTGCTTCTCAGTGCGTTGCAGTGCCGTGGCAGCCCGGGCTGTGGACCCCTATATCGACACCACCATGAGGGTGAGTCCGGCAGCTGCTCATTGGCTGTCAGTCCCAGTGTCATTCTGACCACTTCCTGTTGTTTCTCTCCACTGGTGGCGCATACCAAGATTGGTCAAGATGCATTTTCCTATAACGCCAGAAGTCACTGCAATGTTTGAGGAACCCGTTTTAAAGGTTTCCTTTTGTGGTATTGTAGCCTTCACAGAAAGGCATTCTGTGTAATGCTTAAATGACATTTTGCTAATACTACAATATTACCATAGTAAAATTGCAGTAATGTGGGCTAAGCATGGCCAACATTGTGTTTGGATTTTGGAACAGCGGGACTGAATGACCAGCATTGTTCTGATATGTGTTCCTTATGTTCTGGCTAGACTGACTGCAGTCGCGTTCCTGTAATGTGACTTCCTCGTCTGCAGGCCTGCCCGCCCTACACCATGGAAGTCTGTGCTCTTCGCATCCAGCTGTTCATTGGCCTGAAGGCGGTCTGCCACGACAGGAACCACATTGTCCTGCTGACAGCAGCCGACCTGGAGAGCAAGGAGGAGACGGAGAGAGCGACCAGGAGAACTATGTGCGTAATCAGTTCGAAGGTCATGTTCTAGTTTTGCTTTGCCATCTTGTTTTTGTTTCACTTTTGTGTTTCCTCAAGACATTTTGACATTTTTATCTTACAATTTTCTTTGCTGGGTTTTCAGTGTTAGTTGCCCTGAGATGCAAGGCAGGGTTCCCCAATTCTGGTCCTGGGGGGCAAGTTTGCAGAATTCGCTGCTCAGATGCACCTACTAAACCTGGTAATTAGCTGGGAAACCTGCAAATCGTTTTGTATTCTGGCCCTTCAGGAATGGAACTGGAGAACCCTGGTGTGGGGTTAAGGTCACGGTAAAATGGAGATTATGTTTTCAGACCTATTTGATGTGTCAGTGCTATATGTGTGTCAATGCACTCAACATAAACACTCTGCTGCTCTATTATAGCATATCTAAAGATCACAAAACCCTTACTGGGATTTTCCTAGCGGTAGGTATAGAGCTGCCATCCTCATCTGGACTGGAGAGCTTCTTGTACCATTCATTCTTGTAAGTCTGCATCAGCAGGTCCCTGTGCTGTGTCTGGCCTCTGCCTCTCCCCTGACAGAGCTGACAATGTCTGCACTCCCTACTAAAGTCCTCTAACATACTGCCCTATGGGACTTTTAACTTGGATGTTTTGAGTGAAACTGCAGTGTGAGTCACTCCTTACTGTTGTCCCAAGTGGGACAGATAGATGGGTGAGAAGGAAGAGCCCTGAACTAGGGGAAAACTGGAAAGAAGTGACTTTAAAATACAAGTGAACTGTGTCAGAGTGCAGAGAAATTGGGCTAATCTAAAATCACATGAGTCTACTTTGCAGTCATAAGCCACCCAAGGAAATGGCTGTAAATTAAAATTTGCCAGTCGAGTGAATTAACTATTTAGTAACTACAGTATCGCTATTGGTTGCACAGATAGAAAAACATGTTGTCCTGGGTTTGCACAGAATTCTTAAAAATTATTTAGAAAATGAAGACGTTTTCATCATGTAGACAAATACTTCAGTAAAACTGCTTAGTAATCTGATCATCAGTCTTAGAACTACACACCTCCGGGCAAATAATATTTAGATAAGCATTTCATGTGGTCAGTATATTTTAAACGCTAGATGAAATTATATTGAATGCCTTGATTGTCATTGAACACAGGAAGTACAATGATATACAATAATCAATTCTCTGAGAGATACTTCAATTAAAAAAGCAGACAGAAATAAAATGTTTTTACAGGAATATGATTGAGATATAATATATGGATGCTGTGATATATTAAGCATATAGTTAAATGGCCATATATAGTTATATAGTACACATATATACAAAGACTGCAGTATGCCTTTCATATGTGCGCCTGTCTAAAAGACGAATAAAGCAGAATGCTTACTGGCTGTGGATGAGGTATTTTAGAGTGAACAGCACACAGAATATTTATCTGTTGACCATGTTCAATCAGGTCCTTTTAGAAGATGTGGGGAAGACGCGTATATGACCTAAAATATGTGCCCTTCTAATTCAGAAGGTAGAAAATTTGTAGTCAGTTACTCCACTGTTGTAATGACAATGTGTGAACAAATTAATCTCAATTAACCCCCATTAATTACTAATTAACCCAGTTTTTCAGTTTTTGATGTATATTTATTTAAATGTATATGTACCTATTTCATTTAATCATTTGAAGCAGAATTTATCGTCACTGTACTTTGTTATTGTGAACTCCAGAAATCTCACTGGTATTTTTACTGAAGGACCATGAAAAGATTTTGTTTCCTGTGTAAAATTATATATTAGATAGTTTGTCTGGTTGATTAAATAACTTGCTGTGTAACTATAGAATTGACTGGTGCTGTCGACCCATCTGGCCCCAGGTCTAGAAAGACTTCCGCTCCCAAACCAAAGGAACCTAGTGAAGGCAGTCACGGTTGGAACCTGTACGTGGTCAACACAGTACCCATAATCCCACTGTACCGAGAGATGGTATGGAACACCTGCATACAGTTGAATTTTACCTTCAAAAATCTATGCCCCATATACTGCAATTTTATAGTGTGCTCCATTGTCTGAGGGTAATGCAGAATCGTTAATGCAAAGAAGCACTTTTCGTTTGCTAATGGAGTATAGCTGAGTGAAGCGAGGCCTTTTTATTTTCTGCTGCTGACAGGTGGAGTACAGCAGAAATTACGAGGCCACAAATCCTCTGTCTCAGAGCTGCATCCACCTGCTGAGTGAAGCCCACCTGCTCCTTCGTGCGGCGATGCTGGACCCCCCGGCCGGCGACCCCGCAGACGGGCAGCAGCTTGAGGAGGGCTTCCGCGAGAGCTGTGCTCAGCTGGGGGACTGCTACAGCAGGTGGGAGCCAGCCCCAGCCCCCCCCCCCCCACAGAGAGCGGGTTAACTCCAGAACAGGACGGGTCCGGTCAATGTTCACTCTTTGCGTCACGGAAACGTCGTTGATGCTGACAGGGAGCATGAACCCGGGATTCTGTGTAGTGACGTCTTTTTTTCGCATACCTTAATGGAGTTCTGTACTGCATTTAGTATTATTATGATTACTAAACATTGTCCAATATGCACCTCTGTGCATTTTAATGCAGTAGCTCCCAGCTCCCAGTAGAACAAAAATGTGTATCTGCCAGGGAGCTTGGAGGAAGCAAAAACATGGACCGTCTATAGGTCCCTTAGGGCTAGATTGGGAAACATTGGTTTAATGTTTAAAAAGCCATTTTTATGTATTTATGTGTAAGGTTTGACAAGAGGGACTGTCATTTGGCACTTCCCTACTACAAGATGTCTGGTTTGTCTGTCACTGACGTCATCCTGAGGAACGTGGCCTTTGCGAGGACCATGATGGCCTTTGGCAGAGGATTCCTGTTTTTCCTCAAGCATTCCCTGTATGAAGAAAGCATGGATGAACTTAGCGAGGTCGAGTACAACACCCGCAGTGATGTAAACTGCGTCTGTATCAACAGAAGTGGATGCCGACGGACCTCGATACTGATGCCACGCTTTGGTCTTTGCAGGAAACGGCGAACTTGGTGCTTGACATTTTCGCGAGCGCCGAGCTGGCCCAGCTGCCCCACATCATCAACAGCCCCATCATGTGCCACGGCAGCCCCAGCTCTGCCCTGCCGCTGCTGGAGAAGCTGGAGGCGGAAGGTGGGCCGTCAGTGACCGTCACGCTCACCAAAGCCGCACTTCATCTCCGCCTGGGCAACCTGCGGCAGTACGAGCAGGAGATGGACCGGCACACAGAGGTAGGGGGGCGACCCCTCCCTGGCATTGTCACGGCAGCCGGCCGGTGACGGCAGGGATGGGGAACGATGGGTAAATAATGTGGCTGAAAGGTTTAAAAAGATGATAATTCTGAGTGTCATTTGCCAGTTGGGTTTCCTGGCAATAGATAAAAGTACCATCGCTGAGGAGGGAGGGAGTCATTACCTAAGAGGGTCCTTAGGGGACCTGCAGACAGTCCACGTTTTTGCTCCCTTACAGCTCGAACTGGGAGGGAGCAAAAATGTGAACTGTCTGGCAGGGATCTTGAAAGGAGCGAAAAAGTGGACCATCTGTGGGTTCCTGAGGACCACATTGGGAAACACTAACCCAGGGGGGACAGTCAGCTAATACCTGTGATCTTCTGGCCGTGCATCTCCATAATTCCGAACGTTGTAGTCTTGCCTGGCGTCAGAAGTTATTTATGCATGGCACCTGCTTTAAAGAGGTGAATTATGGAAGTCAGGATCTGGTTTTCATAGCCATCTGAGCAGGGGGCGCTGTCAGCGGAGATACTGGAAAACGATGTAACCAGGCCAGAGGTGTAATTACCTCATCGCTCTCACAGATGCTCCAGGTGTACGGCTACATCGAGGAGCCCAAGCTGCTCCTGCACGGCCGAGGGAAATCCATCATCCCCACTGCCCTCGCCCACAAGCTGAAGGACACCCAGGACGGCCTGCTAGTGGCTGCAATGGTGGCCCTCCACGAGAACAGCAAGATCAACCTCGAGGAGGCCGAACTCTTCTTCCTGGTAGGTCTCTCTGGCTTCATACAGCACAGTCCTGCTCGCACCAGCCATGGACATGAGCTTCAAAGGCTATCCTGCATGCCATTGTGTGTCATCCAGGAGCTGTGCAAAGGTGCCACAGAGTTGGAGAGTGGCCCTCAACTCCTGGTAGATTTCTGGGAGGCCCTCATTGTGGCCTCGCCGAGCAAGTCTGTGATTCAGGAGCTCCTGTTCCGCCTGGCGTCAGTCTACATTGACCGAATTGCCAAGAAGAAAAATTATGGGGTGAAACCCTTAAAGACCACGGATGATCTGGTGAGCCCTCGCACACTTAAATGTTGCGTCCTGGTCCCTTCCTGCAAGATGACCCAATGAACTGAATCTGTGTTCGAGGCAGATCAATTCCTGCTGTCACTATGGCCAGCTGTTTCCCTGGGTGAGTGTCCTCACACCCTTGCATTTCAACGTTGCTCACGACCATCAGGAAGATCTGCAAAAGCTACAGGTCGGTTTGCCTGCTACCTTATTCTAGTGTTACTAGTGTCATGAGTAATACTGAACAATGAGCAAAGCATTAATGCATTCTAATGTTCATTATAATATTTAACGGCATGATACATTGCTTATGATGTTTAATGAAGCTTTAATGAAGGTCCCTGAAGATCTGTTAATCTAAGGTTAAGGTTAATCTTACTTGTTCACCGTAGATTGGATACAAGAATTAGTTTTACAATATGGCTTAGGGTGGGGCTGCTCCATTCTGGCAAAAAAATATACCGTATTTTCCGGCGTATAAGACGACTTTTCACACCATAAATTTCTGCTCTTAAGTGGGGGGGTCGTCTTAT
>JAODKF010000038.1:2428059-2438222 GCA_026779585.1 Mormyrus proboscirostris | reverse complement strand
AGATCTGATCGCCCCCCCCCATCCTTCTTGACTTCTCCCCAGACGACACTCATTCTGCCTTTGCTCTGGGCTTTAACGTGTCCTGCGACAGCGTTTCAGCACCATAAGTCACCAGTTATCACTCACTATCATCTTATCTGTCATTACATGTGATTGGCAGAAGTGAAAGATCAGGATTATTGGTGGACGGCATCAGATTACAGGAATGATGTGCTATTTTTAAAATGGCCTAATTTTTGTTGGCCTAGTTATCCGTACTGACGTGACAGTGACGATGCCGCTGAATCTCACAGGGTGACCGTGAGCATGAGGAGGATGAAAGCACTCAGGCTATCAGACTATGAGGGGGGCAGGGGGGGGGTCGCTGTGCTGGAACCATCTGCTCTGCTGGTGGGATTCTCAGTGGGCTCCCTGACACTGACCCGTCGTGACAGCGTGTCGTCATTGGCACAGCATAGAAGACTCTCAGCCTATCGGTGCAAAGTGTGCCACTCCTGTTTCCACCAATCACGTTGCCCGTTTGCTCTCCCCTTTGTCCCCCAGATGTGAAAATATCTATAAAGTGTTTGTTCATTTAATGATGTGCTGCACGTCAGCTATGACTTCTGAGGAATTCAGAGGACAGATTTTTATATATATCACAATATATATTTTATTATATATATATATATATTCCTACCTTCTATTGCTGCATGAAAATAATAAAATAGCAAATAACCAGGATTATTTTTTTTTACTTTTAAGTATGTTAAACAGCACATGTAAGATATTCTAAACGATTCATGTTGTCGTATTACATGCTGATTCTGTTAACTGTGTGGACAACACGCAGGTGTTACCGAGGGAGACAGTCCATCCATTCACCTCTTTTCACTTCTCATCTTTTTTCCCCTATGCTCCTTTTTTGTTTTGTTTTGTTTTGTTTTGTTTTTGTTTGTTTTTTGTCTGCCCCTCTCTCTTTCGATTCCTCTGGCGCCCCCTGTTGTCCTAAGCAGCCTCCCGAGGACAGTTGGGTGTACTCTCCTCTGCACTATGGCACGGAGTCTTGGTCCATGTCAGACAGAGACAGGGAGAGCGTAAGTGCCTGGGCTTTCCTGCACGCTTCCTGTCCATAAGGTGCCTTAACCCCCCGTCTCAATTTGCATTTAACAGTGTTTTTTTTTTCTTTTTTCTTGTTTGCTGCTTTCATTTTCTGCGCTGTCGCGTTCCTCCTTCCCCTTTCGCTACCCGTCACTGACGACACCATTTTCTTTAATCAATGGTCTTCACCGTTGTTTATCTTTGTCCCTTTACCAAATATTATTTCCCTCGCTAAAAACGAATCCACAGGAAATGGTTGATCGCCTCGGCTCGGCTTCTCGTGCCGTGACCCACTTTTTTTCCCCCGCAAGGTGCGACCTCGTACGGGCCGGTAATGTTTCCCCCACGAAACTGTGGGTGTGAGTGGAGGTTTGGGGGGTGGGGCGGGGGGAGGAGGACCCGAGCACAATGAAGCGAAGCGGGAGAAAAAAAGACACCCATCTTTCCATCCACCTTCTAACTGCTTCTCCTGGTCAAGTCACAGGACAAAGAAACACCTCCAGTCAGTGGACAGGGATTGGCCTGAATTGAGAACAGGAATGCATGAATGGTCGCACATGCATTGGAGAGTGTCAGCCATCCAAAATCTGCCCGCTTTGTTAGCACAGCACTGCACTGCATAGCACAGCACCGGACACAGCACAGCACTGGAGCAGAGACAGGCCTGGCCCCACGCACACTGCTCCTTCGGCACACTGCACCTTCGGCACACTGCGGCGAAACCTCCGAGTAGAACTACGGCAAGCTGGGAGGCAGACCGGCAGTGAGAGGGAGGGTGGGGAAAGACTTTGCCCGCATGTAAGCTGTGCCGTCACTCGTAGCCAGGAGCGTTCCTCATTTCACGGCTCACAGGAGGCCGTGTTTGTCACTTGCCGACGCTCTGAGTGAGTCAGCCTCCCAGCTCAGGGTCAGATCTGCTTTACCCCAGGGATCCCCTCCAGGCCACCCCCTGTGTCGTTTTCCTCTGTCCTGGACAGCCTTATGATCGTTTTGACACTAGGCTGAAACGACACCCTGTGCCAGACATCATGTGAGCTGCATTGTCTTTGCAGTGACCCTCAAAGCAAACAGTAACAACAGACTCTGCCTGATTCAAGTTTAATACTAATCCGGTTCAGTCCTGCCCAGGCCAGCAGATCCGGTGTTTCTCAGGTCATTGTTCTTCACCCTGTCAGTCAGGGTAGTACCATAATAGCAGCACTGAGGAATTATTTCTCTGATCTGTATTCTGTGCCTGTATTCTGTTCCTGTCAGTATGATTTCCAGATGATCAGGGTCGCCAACTCTCGCGCATCTGGTGTGACACTCACGCCTTCAGACTCTCACGCAAGAAATCTTATGACAAATCTGAAAATTAGCTACTTCAAAAGCGCTGGGGTAGTTTGCAAACCCTACAGACTATTTTCAAGGTAGTAAACATGTACATGTCAACGCGTGTGCAGACTGGTCTCGAATTGAAAATCTCACTCCAGCCAGCTGACCGAAGTTGGCGACCCTGGATGATTGGCTGCTTTTGTTCATGAAGTGGTTGATTCAGCACTTGACGCTCGTTCTCTCTGCCCTCCCCACAGTAGACCTGACTGCTACAGAAGCCAAGCCAGGTCTGCCGCTACAGATGGAGCCGTCAGAGGAGTCTGAGGTGGCCGCGTGGCCCTGGGGGGTGTGAGTGAGACGTCCGGAATAGCCCAATCCGTGCCCCTTGTCGTTATGTGTGCATATGTACATGGTGGATGGGAATTCCAGCCTGATCCAAAAGTGGATCTCCCTCCCCTCAGCGTATGGTCACACCTGTTCCAACAGCGCCCCCTCTCTGACCGGCATGTGAGTTACAGGAACATGTTTGTATGAAAGGCTTTTGTGTATTTTCCAAACATATTTTAATACTGTGAATATTTTAATAACACTGTATGCCATAAAACATGTGTGAGCGCTACAGATTATCAAAATGGTTTTATTGTAAAGCTTTTTGTTTTTGATCTGGTTTTTAGAGGAACAACAGTTCAGCTTCATGGAAGGAAACGCTCTCGCCCCCTTTTAAAAGAATTTTAGCAAAAAATGTGATTTGCCTTCAAAGTGGTGTCTTTCGTTTTAGGAACTCATTGCATTTTTCAGGCATTTTTGTAGTAATTCATCACTTATGTCTTAAATTTCATTTATGATCTGTGAACATTATTTTTAAATATCAGGTATTTCTATAATGTGTATAACTATATAATCCTAATTATAAAATATATCATGAATATTAAGACCCTGCTTCACTGTTTATCCTCGCCTGAGCATGTGTGACATTGGGGTCCTTAATGCAAAACGGAGTGTTATATTTTAGACCATTGCTAATCTGCCGTAGTGTCTTCCAGGGAGTTAGTTTTGGAGATGTGCATCAAGGCATTCTCAAAGGGTCTTGGTGGTAAACATCCAGTCTAAAGTCTCCAGCAATGCCATGCGTGGCAGGTGACCTTGGAGGGTGGCATTGCCCACCCCTTCAGGGGCTTGAAAAAGAGAAAGGGGCAGCTGCACGGACACTGAATGGAAGGCCCTCACTCGATCGCTCTGTGCAAATCGCCGCCATGTTTCTGTTGGCATCTTGCACATTCCTCACCATGGTCTCTGTCACGGCTTATAGTTTATGTCTGTCCATGTATTTTCAACTGCTCTTCGCAATATCAGTCAGCGTTCGAGTGCTGTTTCAGCTGTTTGTGACAATGCATCGACTCTGCCATCCTGTTTGATGGGCTGGTTTTGTTCTGTATTACATGTACAAGTCAATAACAGCATTGCATTCCTCCATACCATGCAGTCGAAATATTTTTTCACCTGGATGAGGGTTAGGCAAAACAACCAGTTATTGATCAGTTACTAGTTATAACAAAATTGAGTGTGTGTGCATATATATGCGTTTACACTTATGAATGGTACCTACTAGGGTTGCACAATTTTGGAAACGTTTCAAATATTGTCGTACGATTTTTTTTTGCGATGAATATTGCAATATTTAGAAAACAAAAAAGGAATTGAAAAATTACCCAAACTAAGCTATATCCAAATAGAACTTATCTATCAGTAGAATCTATTATATAAGTTGGTGATGTTGCCGCGAATTGTGCCAACAGGCACAAAGCAGATTCCGACAGGCCCAATGCAGTGCCAACAAAGCACTTGCTTTTGCTCTATATCGTCTCTGTGGAATCCAGAATATTTTGGTACAGCTGAGGATGAATGTCTTTTGGTAACCAGGTTTTGTTCCATTTTTTTCCTCCTCTTCACTCCTTTTTGTTAAATTTCTCACTAACACGCCTCGCTTTCCATGAGAGAGTCCGACAGCAAGGACAGAAAGCACTGGGCAAACTTTACACTAATATTTTTAGGCCTACTAAATAATTTTGAGAAGGAACAGTCATTCGAATTGCAAAGCTTGCAAAGTTTGGGTTCCTATGACAGAGTAAAAATGCTATTGTGAAACTTAATGATTATTTCTGTTCTGCAAATCATATCATGGGGACCCCCCTCAACTTGCCTGACAATTTTTTTTTTTAAGATAATGTCAAAATACTGTATGCCATGCTATAATGTCCGGATGGTGTAACTTTGTGGAAAATGTGATACTGCCCAGGCCTAATGTCAACCCAGCTGACTGTCGCGGTCCTTGCAGTGTGACAACTGCATGTGCATAACATGCGATGTCAGTATTAACATTGCACATGGGCAGGCTGAGTCCCTTCAGTTTGATTGCCTTATCGATACACAGAAGAGCAAGATGCCCCTTCTACTAACATGAATTTCCAAGCCATGTTTGAATAATGGAGTCCTCCAGACATGTATATAACAAGAAATGTACATTATGCGTATAAATATATATATATATATATATATTTTTCATTTGACAGAGAATGGTCTATTTTATTTGTTCTAGGAAGAATTAAGATCCCAGTGGATTTCCTGTACTCTTCATATTGAGATGCAGCTATAATTTCTGTACATAACTCAAATTTGTTTGTAAACAAGCCCTAACTCCAGGCTTGTGTTCTCCAGCCTGAAGTACCCTGACTTCTGTGTGTCTGTGTCTGTACGCATGTATGCGAGTGCGTCTGTGTGCGTACATCTGTGTGTACACATATGTGCATTTTTCAAAATGCTGTGCACATCTCTTTTTGGGATTCCATAGCATGATATCATGTGAATATGTGCATTGGGAACATATATGTGACATGTATGTACCTATCTATTTATGCATCGATGTAAATAGATGGTTATTTTGTGTTTTAACTGTAAAGACCAGGATCAATTCAGAATAAAAGCGCTTCTTATATAAAATAGTGTATTTGTGTGTTGAAACATTTGCCTCTGTGAATAAATTAGACTGTGTAACTTTGGTATGCAAGTGGGAAATGCTGTCTGTTTTTCTCGTGCTGGTGTCAATGACATGCTGTAAAATAAAGGTTGTTTCTTCCCCACAGTTTTGGAAATGTTCTCATGAGAGTCCCAATAACTACCGTGATGCGTTTTACATTACCGCTCATTGTACTGTAAAGACTACTCAGCTAAAATCTGTGTAGACATTCTGTCAGTTAAAAGTACTGTATGTAAAGAAATAAAAAATGAAACGCAAAAACATGACTATTATAACCGTCTCTCGGTTGGTTGCATGAAGCCTCTAAACACAGCAGCAATACTGATTTTAAAAAGGGGGAAACGTCTTAATGACTTTAATGACCACTGCTGTTCAGAGACGTTTCCTGTTGTTCTCATGTACTGTGCACGGGAGCTGGGTCTGAACTTGTGCAGAAAATGACCAATACTGAGCTGTTATGAATATATAAAGAGTGAATTATGCATTATGGCTGAAAGTTGAGTGTACTGCCTTTTGGATAATTCGGATGTGTATGCTTCTACATGTTTTGCACTGCATTGCAAAATTCCCCTTGATTATGCATTAAGTATATAAATAAGTGTGTCAAAATAACTGATGCATTTTACTTATTTTTTAATAAATGTTTAGGATAAGACTAACATTTTTCCACAAAGATGTTAAAAGCTGTGAATTCTGGTTATTTGCCCATATTGCGGCTAATTGTATTGTGTTTTTTTTTTGTAAAATACTGTTATTATGCTTATTTTTCTTTTTACTTATTGATCTTGGTGGGATTTACATTTGGTGTGTTATTTATCTTAGGGACAGAGAAGTAATCATTTCTGATATAACTATGCTGTATTATTGTTCTTCATTTTTATTTATTATATTGGACTGTTTTTCTCTGAAGGACGTGTAGCACCCGGTAATTATAATTATCCCTGAAAACGGTAACTAAACCAAACTCCTGTAATAACTTGCAGTTGTATGACTTTTCAAAAATATGTATATACCATGTACATTCAAAAATAATGACATTAGGGAAAAAAATAATAAAATCATTTTAAAAACATACGGTTGCATTTTTTTTAATTGTTATGTATATATGTGCGACATTGTCATGGTAGAAACGCTGTACCGCCCCAGTCAGCATGAAAGCTCCGATTTTATTGTTTTTAGGGGACTGGAGTAACTAATGCCATCTGGTGGCCAAAAAATATTCCTGCGAGGATCCGTGTGTAATGCCTGTTGATGACATTTAGATAAGATAACTTGGAAATGCCATGTAAATTTATGGACAGTTACATTTAACTACCTGTCCAATAGCTACCTGCAAATATCTGCCCTGGAATTCCAGAAAATATCCATGTGGTTTGTTATAGTGTGTCTTATCAATAGCAATACACAGATACACAGGTAATCCTGCAAAAGTACCACGGATGCAAAAATTGAACGCCCCCGACGTTTCAGGGGTTATAAGTATAAAAATTATAATATCGCTATATCTATTGCTAGGCTGAAATAATTTACCGGTTCTTCTGAAATTTTAGCTCTTTTTCTGTCCACAAAATGAACTGGCATCCCGTCCAGGGTATACCCGCCCGATGCAAACCTGACCACATTTACATTTACATTTACAGCATTTGGCAGACGCCCTTAGCCAGAGTGACTTACATAAGTGCTTTAAGACTCTGCTATGAATTTATCCCCGATACTAGCTCAGTAAAATCAAGGCTATGAATACAAGCGATCTAATTCTCTGTTGGGGAACTATAGATTTTTTTTTTTTTTTGAAAAGAGCTCAGAGTTTAATACCAGAAGTGCTAATTCAGGTATTTCTGGAAAAGGTGTGTTTTAAGTCGTTTTTTGAAGACATTCAGTGACTCCGCTGTTCGGACATCTAGGGGGAGTTCATTCCACCAACTTGGTGTCAGAACAGAGAAGAGCAGAGAGATGTGTCTTCCTTGTGCCTTGAGGGGTGGTGCATGGGACCAGTCGAGCAGTGCTGGAGGATCGGAGAGATCGTGGTGCAGTGCGGGGTGTGACGAGGTCTTGTAGGCAGGATGGTACCAGATCATTTTTGTCTTTGTATGCGAGCATCAGTGTTTTGAATCTGATGCGGGCAGCCACAGGAAGCCAGTGTAGTGAGCGCAGCAAAGGGGTGGTGTGGGAGAACTTGGGTGTGGGGAAGGTTGAAAACAAGTCGAGCAGCTGCATGAATGGCGCTCAGTGGTAGACCCGCTAGCAGCGAGTTGCAGTAGTCAAGACGGGAGATGACGAGGGACTGAACAAGTATCTGGGCATCCTTCTGATATTAAACAGGAGAAACCGACAAGAGCGTGAAAGGTTGGCGATATGTGAGGAAAAGGACAGACGATTGTCCATGGTAACCCCAAGGGTAGGAAGTTATAAAATTGGCGGATGGATGGATAATTGGGCTGTGCGATAAATTAAAATTTACGATTAATTCAATACGACAGCAAGATTTTAAGAAAGTAACTCACAACACGTGTTTGTTAATGAGAATTCACTACCTTTTGCCTGAGTATCCTTTGTTATTCCACATAAATGATGATGGTTATCGTCTTTTGGTAACTCTTTGCTCTTCAGGGGTGAATGCAAAGCCTTTCTGTGAGTAGCATCACCATGGCCAGAGTAATTCTACTATTATACACACACACACTTTTATAGAAAATGGTTAATTGAGTTTTAAATCCAAATTTAAGTGCCGCACGTATTTTTAAAACTTCTGAATTGGGTCATTTTGATTAACTTAAAAACCTATTTGCAACATTTTAAGTATAGTTATATGTATGTATATTTATATCAAACTATATTATTCTGTGTTAGTTATGTCATACATCTACTAATCGTTTATCCAGTACAGGGCCGCACTGACTAAATTGTTATAAATAATAACTATATTTATGTTTAGTTAATGTAACTAATATGCAATTGCATGTTTATAATGAGTGTTTTTATTTGGCGTACATTTCACACTCCGTATAAAAATCCAGGATTGCTCTACGATGGGTAGGGATACGTCAGGGTCGAGCTGGCCAGTTATTGGTCGGCGCAGCTGTCATTCATCGTCAGCCCCCGCCCCTCTAACGCTTTGGTTTCCTGCCGGTGGCTACAGCTAGAAGCGGTGTTGTGCTCCTGAAGTGGGACGGTGACACGATGGGGACGCGGGACGACGAGTACGATTATTTATTCAAAGGTGAGGGGGCACAAGAAGGAGTTGGCGCACGGGTTTGGGGACATGTAATGTAGATTTGGCCGAGAAGCAGGACCCGCCATGATTAGCGGGCCAGCGGCGGCCCTGGAAGCTGCTACTCGGCGTATTTCACCCAGTAAAACACAAGCTTCTGCGGCCGGGCTGGTTTGTTTTTCACCGTCATCTAGCGCCTGCCCCCCGGTTTTTTATCTCCCGTATCCGCTGCCGTTACTGGTAACCGGCTGAGCTTAGCTCCAGCAGTTAATGACAAGAGCATCGCTTAGCTGTGCAGCTAAACGTACCAGCCATCTCGCTCCATCGTTGGTTTGTTTTTATGTCATTATGCTTCGATCCTCGGTGCTACTGGCTCAGTGTTAGCCAACTGGCTAAAGCACGTTAGCCCGCTAACTGACCGGCTGACCGGGGTCACTTTATTTACCAGGTGTGCCGGTAGCTGGCTGCCAAGGCCACGTCCGTTTGCTGTGCTTGTTACAGGGCGGATAGTCAGGTAACTGACGGCAATATCTAATGCTAGTGATTTGGGGATTGTGTTTTGACACCATCGGTGAAAATGTGGTTCCCTTCTTGTTTATAAATACTTGGAAAGGTTTTTGATGCACTGGCATCTTGGCTGTGCTTGCAGCACAGCTGGCCGGCTATGGAGAATTGTTTTACTTGTCAGTATACAAGTAAATGTTCAACCAACAGAAGATCCCGGAGCCCGCCCCTTGTGATTAGCAGGAGACTGGGTGACCATATCTCTGACATGAATCATATTCAGCACGATGTGAATGTGTGATGCTGATAGACCAGTGATGGTGAAAAGATGTCGGTGTTGACTGGTCCTGACGCTCGTTATGGAACCTTTCTGCAACACTGTAGTTCAGTAACGTTCGCTATACCTCGGCAGATATTCCCTGTTCTGTTACCATACACACACTACTTTCACTCGAATCTACTTCAAGTAAATGCTCTTTAAATATAATAAAAGGCTTTAAATGAGCACAAATGTGACATTCTAATAATGCCTGTATACAATTCCTTTAATTTTCTTTACAAAATAAATGAGGCCAGTTTAGATGTGTGTGTAATATAATTTTGCCCTAGAATTTGTTACATTTGTTGCAAAATGTCTGAATAGAGTGACTGATGCTGATCTTGTACTAACTTATACTTAAACTGTACGCTTATACTAACTTTTCTGAAATCTCCTGTTTCATTTGAGGTTCTTTAGGTTCTCTTTCTGTCAGTTCCTCAGTTAATGTGTCAGTCTGTAGATGATTAAGGTGTGTTTAGAAGAACACTTGTTAAGATGGCCTCTACTCAAGCCGTGGGAGTATTGAGTTGTATATGTTTGGTTGGTATTTGTATTACAGTGTGACGGTTACTTACAAACGCTCTTTGTCTCCATCATGTCTCAGTGGTGCTGATCGGAGACTCTGGAGTGGGGAAGAGCAACCTGCTGTCCCGCTTCACACGCAACGAGTTCAACCTGGAGAGCAAGAGCACCATCGGGGT
>JAODKF010000038.1:2367615-2384822 GCA_026779585.1 Mormyrus proboscirostris | reverse complement strand
CGGGGCGGGATAAAAAATGGGAGGGGAAATATTAAACAGCAAAATTTTGAAAAAATGTAAAAACCTACTTTTTTGACAGTGAATGAAAATGTCAATTTGAAATTCTGACGCTCTGTGTTGGACGAGAAGCTCCACCTTTGGGTTGATTGATGACTTTTATTCACCTGCATCTTTAGCACAGCAAAGCATATCTTACCCCGGTGGTTACAAACCACTCCGGGTGCATCATGCATCTTATCGGCTGTGATGGGACAGTTACAGGTTAAATATTTCTTTGGGAATTAAAAGCACATCTTGCATGGAAATGGTGTGTCGCCCGTTGACCAGCAAGCTTATGTGTGACAGCTACAGGTTTGCGGAACCTCGCCATGGAAACATGAAGAAGAATCACTTTGTCAGCATAAGCCTCTGGCTTCCCCAGTGCAATTAACAGCAGCCTATCAATAACCAAACTACGTGGTGTAAAATCCATTTGGCTGACTTCAGTTACCTCCAGTAACTCTGCACTCATAAGTACCACTTTCCATTGCAGGATGGTAACACTTCATTTTCAAGTTGCGGTAACTGCACAGAAAATATCATTTCATTAATTAAATGTCATCTTGCTCAGTTTTGAGTAATTGCATTTTTGGCCTGATTTAATTTCACGTGGACATAACGTTGCTCACTGTGGATAAGTAAATTGGTGAAATGGGCTTTGGAACTGACAGCAATTTAGAATGATCACCAGCTTTCTGGAGCTTTGGATTGGGCCCTGACCTCTTCACTTGGAGATGCATCGATTCGCATGATGTTGCACATCCACTGAGGAGGATCTGCCATCATGCAGCATCCCAGGAGCAGCCGGGTTAAGGGCCCTGGTCTACACCCTGACAATAATTTGATTACTTTTGTCAGTCGTGGGATTCAAACCAACAGCCTTCTGGACAGAGACAACGATCCCTAAACCACTAAGCTTAACACCTCCTACATATCCATCCATCATCCATACTTGCTTGCCAGTACAGGGTGGCGGGAAGCCTGTAGCTTGGGCCAGGAGGCAGACGGCAGGGCTCCCCCTGAGTGCAAAGCCAGTCCATCACAATGTAAGGGCACCTTGTGGGGCGTCACTAAGCACTTCCACCCTGGGCACCTGTTTGGCAGGAAGCTACATTAAATGGGCAAAAGTATCCAAAGTAATTACAGGCAGAGGCCACAGAAGCCACACCCACTGCTGACATACAGGTGCATAATTAAGCACACAGCCATGCGATCTACAGCATCGACCAATGGCAGCAGATTGCTTGGCCATACAGAAGAGGTTAGTCACCCGAGGACCGTCATTGGACACCATGGGACACATTTCCAGCATGTCAGATCTCCACATTTCTGTCCTGCAAGAGCTGCCCTGGTCAACTGCACGTGAAGTGACTACGAAGTGGAAACATCTGGGAGCAAGTTCAGCTTCAAGGTGAGGGCCAGACAAGCTCACAGAGAGGCTCCTGATCACCCAACATCAACACCCAACCTGAATGGCAGCAAATGCCACCAGCAATGTCCCAGCCGTTAATGGAAATCCTTCCCAGAAGAATACAGGCTATCGTAGCCGCTAAGGGTTAGCCGGCTTCATATTAATACCCATTGATTCAGAGTGAGATGTTAGACAGGCTGGTGTCCCAATACTTTTGTCCGTGTAGTATTTGTTGGCAAAGCCACAACTAGTCTAGTAAGTAAGAGTTAATGCACAAGAAGCTGCGCATTAAACATTTTTAATTGCAGGGCTGCAGAAGCAAAGAAAGTGCATGCAGAGTCTGGACCACATGCTCCAGATGGAGCCCGCATAGTTGGCTTAGGTGTCTATAACTAAAGCATGTTCACATTTATGAGCTGAAAACACCCTTTGCAGTAGAACTACTTTCTTCCACTAACGATTAAACGCTTAGATTCCATGAAATTGAAATTGTTAAATCGCAATATTAGTCACTTAAAGTTTATTATAAATCATATGATTACTGTGGTCCACCTGGCTGGTATTACGTGTGCTGTTAAAGAAAATTACACACCCTTCTGACCAATCAAAATCGAATATTCAACAGTGTCATGTCATAAAAAATAAATTAACCTGACCTCCCACGACGGTATCGCACCCAAAGGACCCTGTCCCACCCTCTGCATTGTTACTTTTCAAGCAGTACAACGGATTGTACAGAATTAGTTAGAAACATCAAACACATTTGAGTTTAAGAGTCAGAAGTTAAACCAGATTACGCTGACAGAGGGCGATTTTTAAATCAGTGAGCTGGTCCAGTCTGCATGTCATCATCTTGGCTCAGCAAGATTTCTGTTTGGTCCCCTCTCTTTGTAACGGTCTTGGGGGTTTTGCCCTTCGACGAAAGACGCCTTTGGTTCCAGTGTAACACTGTGCTAAGATGGCAGAGGAATGCATATGAAAATTAATCAGAAATATACAGAGTGCATCTCCTCACTCTCTTAGCACGCAGATGATGAAGGCAGAGTACTCATTCAGTGTTGCATTTGCAATCTGCATACTTTTGAACTAATATGAATTACTTTGAAAAAATTATTCACCCGATTTGGAGTAAAGCAGCAAACAAGCATATGTATGGAATGAACAGATCCATCTATATGACCTTATGAATATTTTAAAGAAGGGATAGCAAGTCAAAATAGGACATGTAAACAGGACATATAGACAGGACATATAAACAGGTTATATAGACAGGATTTATAGACAGGGCATAGAGACAGGACATATAGAGAGGACATATAAACAAGATATGAAAATCCACTGAATTAACTGTCCCTCTTATCCAGAGCCCCCTCTAATCGTGATATCTGCCTTTTTGGAAATCGTGGGGCTTATAATTAAAGACTGGTGATTATCTGTTGTCCTTGACAATGAGGATTGGGATTTGGCATGAGGTCCCTCACCAGCACGTCCTTCAGCTACTCAAAGGAATACATTCCAACTACTTCAGCACCTTGAACAGAGTCTCGCCCAATCTGACTCACAGTGTGACTTTGCCCATAAAGACTCCTTTTATCGTATCATTTGCTAATGTATAATAATCCCATAATCTTAATAAAACAGCTCTCCCTCCACACAGCTCTAAGCACACATGCTCTGAACAAGACACAAACAAACACATCACTCCCTTGTTTGCGTCCTCATCCACACACACACGATACTGTCTGAACTTCGTCTGGTCCACGCCAGGCACTCGCTCTGTAAAGGTTAATGCTCCGAAAAGTCAGCCAAAAGTCCAGGAAGAGAAGACAGGGTGGTATTGTGCGAGGTGATGTCCAGACAAGTACAATTCAACCTTTATCTCAGACAGTCCGCTGTCTGGCCAGGAAGTTGCCATGGAAATACCCATCTTACATGATGGTCTGTTGTGCTGCACTGGCCCTGTGGCTGGGGATGCATCTCTCTTCTCAGGGGCCCTAGGCAAAGTTTTATTTGAGAAGCCCCCCTACCAAGAAAATTGATGATCACATCACTTCCCCTGCAATGCAGGTAATTTGGGGGCCCTGGTAACTTCCCATTCCGCCTGTGGCTCTAGCGAGCCCCCGCCCGTGGCAAAAATGAAACGTCGACGAACACAGGAACTGACACAAGCCTTCATGGAGCCAAAGGATGCACAAATGTAGCCTGCGATACTCAATCCCCTCCATCCTTTGTGGGAAAACTATACAAAAGACATGGGGCTTGTGAGCGACAAAGCTGTTCACGGTTATAGTTCAGGAAATGTTAGGTGACGTGTTACTTTTCCTTTGCGTTCTATGTTTCTCTTTAACAAATGTGAATATGTAGGAAAATTTGATTCCATGTGCACAGAAATAAAAAATGATACCTCAGTACCCTCGTTTCGGGCTTACTGGGCATGACACTTATGACGTAACATTTTATGGATGGTTGATCCGTGAGCTCTGCTATGTTTCAACACACAAGAGCGATTTCCCTCCATGGAAATCAGCATGGCGCCTCCTGCTTTGGGCTTCCGCCCGGCTGCATTTGGACAGCAGAATTCTCCTTCTTTAGCTTTACCAAGAAAATTCTACAGTAGTTGTGATTCAGATTGGGGAAGAATTCCTTTCCTGAAAGTGCAGCTTGTTCTGAGCTGTGTGTGTGTTCAGCAGTGAAACATCGCGCGGTATGAAAAACACAGTCACTGCTGGAGCTCCGGGTGATGGATGGGCAGGAATGACCCCCCGTGGATCTCATTAGTGGGGTTATTGATTTGATTGGGCCACCTGCCTTCCTCTTAGCTCCAGGCTCTGTCCAGCCCAACCTGGTTAACGGACCGAACCCTGTTGAGGGGTTAGAGCCTCCGTGACCTCTCAGCACACACACACCACACACACACACCACACACACACATACCACAAACACACACACCACACACATACACACACCACACACACACTCACACACCACACGCCACACACACACACACACATCCACACACACAAATACCACAAACACACCACACACACACACACACACACACAAACATCACAAACACACACCACACGCCACACACACACACATCACACCACACACACACACATACACACAGACACACACACAGGTTTGTAATTATATCCCTGCTGGGACTCTCCGTTCATTTCTATGGGGAAAACTCTGATCCCAACATGACGACTTTAACCCCCATCCAGCCCTAACCTTAACCATATGTAACCAAATATAATATAGTGGTACCTCAGTACTTGAACTGATTAGAACTCGAATTTCTTAAAAGTTGAATCAACCACTTTGAAAAAAATTACCTAGAACTCGATCTGAATCTCAGAAGTTGAAATGTGAATGCCGACCTAAGATAACATGTCCGCGCGGGGAAATGAGTCATGCGGCGCATCTCTCAGCGGAAAGAAAGGGCAACACTTCAGACTCAGCCTCGCATTCGCTGTGATAGCATCGTTTGTTGGTGATTGTACTTTTTTATCGAAAATATCAGGTAATACATTACTTTATATCATTTTGGTAGCCATTGCTCAGCAAAAAGTTACACAATAGTTGTACAAATGTTACAACCTAAAAGTTTGCGATTTACGAACATATTTACGAATACGGAGTAATAATAAAAATAAACAATGGACCATATGGCATAGTCTAGTGTTGGGGGCATGCCTTGGGGTTGTGTTGGGGTACATTCTTTATCGTTTTGGAAGCCATGAAGAAAAAAAATGTTACGCACAGCATATAGTGTTGGTGCAGTGTTTGTGAGAAATAGTGAAAATGTGTTTAGTATATGCTCTCCTTCTTTTATGCTGTTCATTTTCTGTTTACATGCTAAAAAAACATATTAAGGTGTAATTTTTTGGGGTCGGGAACCAATTAATTGGTTTTCCATTATTTCCTATTTGGAAAATTCAATCAGAACTCGAACTTTTTAGGATTTGGCTGTGAGTTCTGAGGTACCACTGTATTGTTTTTTGATTCCATTCACTGATCATTGTGGGGACACACACATTCACAGATTCACACAGAGACGCACACACACACACACACACACACACACACAAACAAACACACAGACACACACAAATCTAATCTGCACAGAATAATGATATTTTTCCAGCTGAATCAAATCAAATCAAATCATCATTAATCAGTTCTAAATCACTAAACAGACATAAAGGATTGTTTCCTCTTAAAAGTACATGTATACATAATAATTTGACCCAAAAAATGTCCTGTCTGATTATTTAAAGGCATATAAATTAAGACTTTGGGATGCTGCTTTTAACAGAGGCTGCTGGAAGTACATTCAAAGGCATAAAAAAGATACGGAAAATTGGCAGTTCTCTTAGCTGGAAAAGCAAAGTGGGGCAGAGTGGATTGGTTTTTTATTACTAATGAGACGCCCTTCCAAATGCAGCGTGCGGCGGCATGATAGCCTGGGGGAGAGCGGCCCCTCTGACGATGCTCTCTGTGCACACGCTGTCTGTGACGACGCTGCCGCTCGGGGCTCCGGCCCGTCTTAGGCGGCACCGGAGAAGCGGGCGACGTCGCTGAGGCAGCCGGGCTCTGGGATGGCAGCATGCGGCACAGATGGCCAGGATAAGGCCCTGCTTTACTGGTGTAGCTGGTTGTAGGGGTGAGACTGGCAGCAGACTGGCAGCAGAGTGGCAGGAGCGGTGGCGGAGCGGGTGTGGGCACCAGTCTTCGGTCCATGAGCAAGCCGTGCTCTCATTTCTGGCCTCGGTTCTATTCGACCTAAAGGCGACATTCATTCTTCTTCCTCATCTCTGGGACATGCAAAGACGTGAGATGAAGGGGGGGGCATTCTTGGGGCAGAGTGACGTCAAATAGCAAAGCCTGTTATTCAACCCTTGTCAAAAGTTTACACTCTTTACTTCTTCACCCAGGGACAGATTGGAGTTCTGGAACCCCTCCCCCCCTCCACAGTTCTAATTCACCCCACCCCCACCTCCCATAAGCCCTTGAACCCCTCTGGGGTTCCCATTCCCTTCTCATATAACACAACCTACCCCATTAAATAAAACCCCCTTTCAGATGGATCTATTCACCATCCACACACAAATTCTACACTTGCGAGGAGCTGGACAAATGAATATAAAATGAGACATAACAGTGATTAAATCAGCACATTATTCCATTAGCTGACCGCTTACTTAGCTGTACGGCGTAAGGAGCGCTGTAGATGCTTCTGGATGCAGATGTTACTGGCAGCAGGTGGAGCAGGTGTCTCTGTTGTTGTTGCAGCAAGCAGGCAGGTGAGTGCAAAGCTCTGGAGCAGATGGGCAGCCGAGTGACTTAAGGGGAGCACCGCGCAATCCAGCGTGTCAGAGAAACGCAGGTTCTGATCCTCGTCTCCTCCGGGGGAACCCCCAGCGGACATGGGAGATCCAAATCACAACAGAGTATTACTTAACTGCAACGGTACCTATAACTATAACCCAATGATGTCATCACCTACCATCACCATTTTTTAAGAGCACTGTGGCATTGTTACAAGCTGTTGGTGTTCTCTGTGTAATCTGCTTGAGTTTCTTACTCGAGTATTTGTTCCTCCACCTATCTCTCTTATCATTTATTTCACACCTTTTATAACTCACCCTCCACAAGTGATTTATTTTTTCCTAACCAGATATTTCATAAATAAATACGTTGAGCTAATGCTCATGTTACATCGTTCTGCACATAATCCCGATACTGATATGTCAATATGCGAACTCCCTATGTTCTGTTTAACAAATGCAGAGGGAAAATGTGAGGGCGTTCATATCGATGACAATGCCAATAACAATGACTGTATTGCAGGAATGATTTATCTACAAAAGAGCCTGTAAATACTGGGATTGTGTAATCAATAGGAATCAGTCAGCCAGTGGCAGGTAAAAGCGATGTTCAATGAGCACTCTCTTAATTAGAATCGCAGTGTAACATACAGTATTGTTATTTTTAACATAGGGTATTCTTAAATCATTGAAAAAAATATATTTCTTACTTCAGAATCTCTTTCGTCCTGACGTACATCTGATCTCTTCTGATCGTCTGCATTGTACCTCAGCATTGTGCATGTAAGAAAAATATAATAAGAATATAAATTTTGACAGTGCACTCCGGTATTCTGCCGGTTAGTGTCTGTAACAGCAATTCTACATTCAATGCATTGAAGATACATGGCTGCGTTTTTCAGATTGTTGTGCACAAAAATCAAGTTGTTTCATGACAACAAGAATGGAACAGCACAGTTTGTGACAAAATTATAAGGTGGGTTCTGCGCGGATTATATAACGTGTGCTTGGTGCTACAGTATTAAACTGAAAATGCAATTAGGCTATTTCCAGAACAATGTGGAGACATTTTAATAATATTATGTCAGCAGCATCCTGCACTGATGCGTCAATGTGACAGCCTGTATTCAAGCTTAGCTCATTCAAAGCAGGCTAAGTTCAAATCGGGATCTATCCAACTGTTCCAGATGAGCAGCCGTGATGAAAACAGTCATCACTCTCAGCTACAGCAGGTTAAGAGAGCAGGCTGCGCTATAGCTGCGAAAATGGCTTAGATACAAGTTGGATTTTCACTTCATTCAACTGTTTTCAAACAGGCTTTTGCACAGCTGAAATGGACTATTGATTTGGCTTAGAAATAATAGCTGCATTAAACCAATGATTGTAATAGTGACTCTACTGATTGAGACGTGAAGCCGGTTCATATAGCTATCCAATTGTATAACAAGACCAGATGATAAATCTACTGGGTTCAGTTTCAATTAAGTTTTTAATAGGGTTTCCTGTCCAAAAAGTATTTTGATATTTTTATTTGTAAAATATTCTCCTGCTATAGCCTACCTAACGTGTACAGAGGCAAGTCTGTTTAAATATATACTTTGAAGAGAACTTCCCCACTGGAAATTGCAATATAAACGTATAGGATAAATTTATCATCGATTTCATCCTGTCTCAAATACGTTATGGAGATCTGTATTTTTATTCTAGGTTATATTTTTAAAAAGTAGTTCGCGGTACCTGTAAGTGTATACATGTCCAAGTAATTCTTTTTAAGGTCTAGGCTACTAGTTTTAACCAGATTTCCAAGCATCTCTAATATTATACAAATAATGGCGACAACATATTGGACTCCTTATTTATTGTAATAAGAATGAACTATAGCAATACTTCTTATAATAATGTAAATGGCTGCGTTAGACATGCTTGTGTTTCGTTAGGTTCTGGTATGCTCGCCTTTCTTAGAAGCAATGACGTTAAATGTGATGGGCTGCTTTAAAAGGCTGGCACGTCGACAAAGCCCTTAAACAGATGGCCAGCCTAAGCTAGAGAAGCTGGCGGAGCCGGGAGTTATTAAAGGGGAGCGCCGACCGACCGGGGTGGCTGGGGGAAGTTTGCGGTGCGGAGCGGACGAGCGGTAAGAATCACGCCGAGCCGAGCTCTCTCTCTGCGGGAACTTTGCTGGAGTTTGCACGGTTGACAGATGACCAATATTATGTGCATTTTCTTTTGGACGGAAGGGTTTTATTTTTCCCGGCGTTTTTATCATACACTGAGAAACCAATGTGTGCATTTCATTTTTGCTTTTCAACAGAGTAATTTACCATTGCGGTGTAAAATTCGACTCAGTTGGATTTCATACAAGTCATCGACGGCGTCGGGAAAGTTACTGTGCTGTAATCGGCTCGATCTGTTTTTTTTTTTACGATTTTATAGGGCGAGCGCTATTGAAGAAGAATGATTGAATTAAAATCTTATAGCGTAATTTCATAAACCGATACATATAGGAAGCGATACGGCTCAGCGTCAAATGGTTTCACATTTGATTGTATTGCCAATCTTAAATCGCATTACTCGCAAATTATTATTCGCAAATTATTATTACTACACTACATTTATATTTGTGTATATATATCAGAAATATGGTGTTTACGCGATACAAGGCACAATCACTTCAGCCCTTTATAAAACGCTGTGTTTAAAAAATGTAACTGATTAGGTTTTAATAATATGTTGGGTTGAGTGGAAATTAGAGATATATTTTAAAATGTTAACTTTTGTCGAAAGCTGTAATGGTTACTGTTGTGACAGTTTTGCCTGTAATTTTTCCAATATCTATTGGGGAAATTAAGTGTTTTGCATGGAAATTAATTACAGGTCACTTCTAACATCTAAACGATTATATAGGTTTTAGGGAGAAAGGATCATTAATCATACTTAACAATCATATATATGTATTGTTTTTGCCAATTTATCTTCCCAGAAATGAGAAAAGTGGCAATTCAGCAATATAATCTAACCATATGGATTTAAATTACTGGTCATACACGAATTGGTAACTATTTACTTTCCGGGACACAAATAATGTAGTATTATACTATTACGTATATAAAAATTAACTACAAACTAACTCTTAGTTACATACTAACCATCGTGTATAATGAATCGTGACGCATCTCTTATCTCAAATAATCGCTATATTTATTACCATATCTGTTAATTCTATAAACCTTTGCGAACTACTGAAGGAACAAATTGAACACTGATCTCATATTTTCATCTTTAATGAATCATGATGCTACTTTTATCTCAAGCACTTACTGTATCTGTTGATTCTGTAAACCTTTGCGGACTATACTGGCGGAACAAGTCATGAATATCACAAGTGATCAAATACTGATCTCATGTTTGTTCATCATTAAGGAATCGTGACGCATCTTAAGTCTCAAGTAGCGACTATATTTGCTTATGTTGTACTTCAGTGGTGAGTTATTACTAAGTATTTGAACCCCGTCAAGGGAATTGTTAGCGATAAATTTAACAGAAACGACAGCGTACAATAGCCCTGCATTGCCAGTAGACACAAAAGTACCTTATTGTTATACTGTGCGCGGTTACAAGTAAGAGTGTAAAAAGTTACAATGGGATGAATATAGGGTCTTTTAAATCGTGAATTTCATTATTCACTGAGTTACGTGTCACTGGCTGTGCCTTTGCTTTTCAATATCGGAGGAGGCGTTTGAAAAAACACTGAAATGTCAACCACGTTGAAAGTATAAATAGCTACCTGGATAAACGCACAAAGTAGACGTACTTTGAACAATACCATACAACAATTAATTCTTAATCTATATTTTTGTGGCATGAATATTTTAATTTGCAAGCACGCGTGAATACGCCTTGCCATATGTGTTAGACTAGCAGTAGACAATAGTCGTGTATTTTGTACCTCTTTTTTAAGGGGGTATGGTCCGGGGGAGACTGGGTACACACCCCTCCATTTAATTTGTATTTAATTTGGCCTCGTTCATCCCCCAATAAATAGATCTTCTTGATTACATCCCAATCAAACTCTCTCCTACACTGTTGGGCATAACTTTTCTGACATGTACAGTATACGTGGTAATTACCTTTCAGTACAGCCTTAAGTATGCTTGCAGCTAAAGGACATGGATCAGTCAATTTTGTCCTTAGCTATGGTTTCATTGAAGCAGGGGTGTCAAACTCAAATTACCCCGGGTGGCCACTGGCTGTGTATCATTCCCCCAAGGGGGCCACGGGAGAAATCACACAACAAAAAAATTCCATCTTTTTCAACTTAAAATTTTAAATTCATCCATAAAAATCAGACCTTACGTTAGTATGAAGCTGAGATGAAATTGGCATTGACTATAAGCTAGTGGGTGGTGGTCAGGGAGATTAAAAAGCAAAATGCAATCACACCAGACTCAGTCTTCTTAAATGGCCGAGAGCGCACGAGCACTGTAACTGCCTTCTGGCATCTTTTTACTGGCATAAAACGAACCCACGTTGCGTGCTGTACCTACGCGCTTGCGTCTGGGAGACTGTTGCCACCTTTGGTTGATGCTGGACAAGTTTTTCCAAAGCACCGTAATCAACCACCGTTTTAACGATAATTAAAATTTGAAACGGTAATACTAAGTATCGGAAGTATTACCATGAACCCAGTAACCATTTCACACTTAGAACAAATTAACGACTGATATGATGGCCATATGAAATAGTTAAATGAAAATATGCCGTGGACACCAGCTGGTAGTTTGATACTCCTGCAATAAAGTATTTGTTTATTTTCTGTTTCCGAGAAATCTTAGAGAGACCCCAAACTGTGCGGTACATTTAAGAATTAGGCAAGTGTTTACATGGTACCTTGACCTGTCCGTTTTTACCATAAACAAGGGCCAGCCGGCGGTGGGGTCACCGCCCCAGTGCCATGCACTGCCTGGGCGTTGTAGCGTGCCGTTACAGGCAGCCTCTTCGCCTCGAGAGCTCATGGCTATTAACCTGTCTTTGTGAGGCGGCGGTCTGCCCCCTTGGAATAGAATCTGCTGACTCCCAAATGTGGTCCCCAGCTTTAATTCAGCCTCTAAATCTGTACGGTGAGTGTTTCTTTTGGAGAATCTGCTCAGGGGAGTCAGAAGGGGGCGACTGGCTTTATCGTCCCACTCAAATTCCTCCGATTCATTAAAGCCTCCGCTTGACCTCTTGCCCTTCGCTATGGCGGACCAGCAAGAAGCACGCAATCAGGGGGCGTAGTGTGAATACGAGGTGTGCGCATGTGCCCAGAGTGTCCAGATGGGAAAAGAAACACTGTATTCTCCATTTGTACACATACAAGCAGATGTCTTGGTCTACATGAGAGACACTGACAGGTGAGAACAAATTTTGGGGTCCTGATCCAGGGTCAGCTGGACCAGTTGGGGTTAAGGGCCCTGCTCAAGGTTCCTGTCCTAATACAATTACTTTGACAGCCTCGAGATTGAAACTGACGACCTCTCCAGACACGAGTGTTGATTCCTAACCCACTGGGCCGCATTATAGCCCCCCTCTCTTCTGACGCAGAGTGCCCCCCCCCCCCCACTCTTAAATTATTGTGAAATGGGATGGCACGCTTCACAGGTGACACCTTGGACGAGATCTGGTGTTCTCATCAGAGCTGGACCCCAGCTCAAGGGCCCCCTCTGTCTTGGAGTCGGCTTGATATGGCTCTGCAAGCTCTTGTGTCTCCTTAGAGATATAACCGCGCGCCCTGTAATATATTTGTTTTCATAGTTCCCCCTTGGCGGTTGCAGTGCACACTGTCGAAAGTGCTGGCATCTGACTTTGTGAGTGCTGACTTCTTCGTATTCTGGGAAGTTTCCTCCAGTCCCGATTCCGTCTGATTGATGTCATTCTAGTCATTTTACGACCACCAGGCGTGACTCTGAAGGACTTTCTGTGTCTCTGGCCACCACACTAAAAAGCCAGTACGGCCTTCCCCAGAGCAACTCAGCTCACATGCGCCCCCCACTGGCTTTTTTGGGATAAGGCACAAAGCGTATTGCCCCTAAGACTCACTTCCGTGGCTGTTGTCCCCTGCAAAGCTGAATATTTTATGTCTGCATGAGCTGGGAATTAAATTAAATGTGTCTCGATGTTGGGTTTGACTGGTCAGTGCCTTTTTATGATTGATTTAAGAGAACAGCACCAAGAGTAATGCTGACCTTCAGCTTTCAAAGTTGATGCAGTTCCACAGTCCTTTGTACACGCAGTTTTAAAATGATTTTGCATCACAAAGCCATTATCAATGGCCACACATACAAAATGCCAGGCAGTGTAGCCTGAATGTCAGATGTGTGATGTATAGAGATGCACAGATACCGATATTCGGATTGGTATCGGTACTGATCCAGACCTATTTGATGGATCGAGTATCGGCCATGCGTGACCGATCCACGTCCTATACTTACTTATTTCGTTTTTGGCAATCAATCGCACCACAGCTGTTTCCCATCTTACATGTGTTTTTTTTTGCGGCATCTATATATCGCCGCCCCTCAATTTTTTTGCCACTCAGTGGGTGTAACTACAGTGACTTCCGCCTGCTGTGATGTCATGTGCATACCCTTCGCAGTACGAAGAGCGTAAGATAAGACGTGATGATCTGGGAGTATTACACGCCTTTAACAGAAGGCAGTAGCACAGCTATTTGCAATGTATGTAAAATAAAGTTTTGAGAGGTGGGAATAGTGTTTAATGTACAATCCCACTTAAAGCGCACGCAACTGCAAGACAAAACAAAGCAATGGAATATGGATGATTTGGGAGTCGCTAACTTGGACTGTTTTGCGAACTCGCTGCAGCTTGTGCTACAAGACGGGCTGCCATTGCAAAAAAAACTGCTCTGACACCAATGGGAGAAAACTTGTGTTAAAATTTTAAGCATTCACCACTTGTGTATATTTGCTTTGAAGATATTCATATTGAACTGCAGATTCTTCAAAAACGCTTAAAACAAACGAGGTGGAACAGTACGTTATGTATGTTTGTAGTAGCCTAATTAAATATTTTTTGTCATACATTTTTTTCATGTGTATTTACTAGCTTAAAAAATAATATATACAGTACTGTATAACAAAGTAAAAAGAGCTCTTGTATCAGTATCTATATCGGTATCAGCAGTTGCGTATCAGAATCGAATCGGAACTGAAAAAATGTGGCTCGCCCATCTCTAGTGATGTATGCGCCCATGACATAACCAGTAACACTTTACATGACAGACATGAATAATGTCGCAGTACATGGTTACTTAATGCATCAATTAACCAGTAACTAAGTACTGATTGAATGTTCATTGATCATCAACCATGACAGCTCATGTACTTCATGGGGAAACCTACACTAGCTCATGATTTGTTCTTGAGTAGTGAAAGAGAATAGATACACAGAAATGCTGTAGATACACAGAATGGGGAGATTCTGTAGGAACTGATGCAAACACGTTTGATGGCCAGAATGGGCTTTTTCCACGACAGCCATTTGTGACACAGATTGCCTTAGTAATGCTAATGCATTTATCAAGTGGTACTAACCACAATGCATCCGGCGAGGAACCAGCATTACCTCACACTTTGGAAGAAACTCTGTGTGTCCGTAGATTTAGTAGATCTGCCCCATCCTGTGTCTTCTGACCCGTCAGTTTCCTCTCTGAAATCACAATCTTTACAAAAGCCATTGATTTTCTTGAAGGGGGCTAATGAATAATTCTTAGTATTTATAGAGTCTGTTTATTTAAATTATGCAAGGCACTGGGGCTGACGCATGGCAAATGACGAAAACTACAATTTTCTGTGAATTGATTAAAAAAAACCTGTAGGGATTTCTGAATGTAGAAGGTGCCGTTCTTATGCCATTATTGTATTATTTTAAAAGGTCAGCAGTCTGCAGGTACCTCATTCTGCAGTCCTTTAACTGCATGCTCAGCAATCGCATGCGGACTGAGCACCTTGCAGCTTGTCGTCTGGGCTGTGGGGATGCGGCTTTGGCTCCCCGAGGTCCCAGGGGTCACAGTTTTAACTGCAGAGTTTAATTTTTCAGGTCCCCAGAAAGATCTGTGGAACTAAAAATGCCAAAAGTCGTAGGGGTTAAGCTCGCCATGCTGGGATTAGAGTTTTTCCCCATAGAAATGAATGGAGTGCCCACTAAGATATGAAAACTGGTCTGCGTGTGTGTGTGCGTGTGTGTGTGCGTGTGTTTGTGTGTGTGTGCGTCTGAGCAGCACGAAGGGCCTGCAGTGTCAGTCGTGTGATTAGGTAAGGGGCTTAGCGCTTGAAATGTCACCCCCTTCTCCTTGTTTCCTTGGGGGGGTGTCCCTCAGTATTGGTATAACAGGCCCATGTGGATTCAGAAGGAGGCTGTTCACCCGAGTCGTGCTCCCCTCACACTGCGCAGCGCCCAGTGAGGACCACACCCGGAGACTAAGAGCCACCCAGAAGTGTAACTGGGAGAACCCAGCTCCCACCACGGCCCATGGCCAAGGCGGATTGTGACGGAAGAGGAAATAATCCAGCGCCCTCCCTCCCGCCTTTGGCTTTGGCCTCATCGCTCTAATGGTTTTCCTTTCTTGTGTTTCCAAACACTCCCCATGCCCTTTATCTTTGGGCGACATGCTTCCGAGGGTGATGTCAGCAGCTTGGCTCACGCCGCAGACGGAGTGCTGCTCGGGGGGGGTCCAGCGTCCACAGAGTCTCCAGCAGGTGGTGACTGACGCAAGGCTGCCTGTACACAGGTGTGCATCTCACGGGACTTGAGATCCACAGATGTGAAAAAGTGCTCTCTAAGATGGACTCCAGGGTCTTGCCCCCATCACAGACAGTGATCAGACAAACCTCTGGGGTGTGTGTGTGTGTGTGTGTGTGTGTGTGTGTGTGTGTGTGTGTGTGTGTGTGTGTGTTTGCACTCACTGTATCAGTTTCTGTGTAGGAAATCATGGATTTTTGTGATGCCTTTTTGCAAATTTCTGATTTCTTATGAAAATTTTCCTCCTCCTTGTTGTTTAAGCACATATTTAAATATCGAATACTGAACTTTATTCAATAAACCAATCAGTAGATTTACTGACAATCCTCAAGAAACATCTCAAGACTGTTGGGGGACCCTCAGCTAACACATTCTGCCAGTGACCTGCTCTCTCTGACAGTTCCCTGGTTGTATTCTCTTGGCCACACTGGATGTTCCTGCTTAGTATTTTGCAGTTGTCAAGTGCAAAGTTCTCATGGTGTTTTGACTTGACTGGCTGATTGATTGATAGGCTCTGTGCATGGCTCTAGATCAGGGGAGGGCAATCTTAGCCTCAATGGGCCGGTGCGTATGTGGCTTTTCACTGCAGCTCCATAATTAGATCACTTATTAGTGGACTGATTGGCTGAAGAGTCCTCACACCTGGGTATGAAGAGCTGACCTACAGGTTATCCCAAGAACCTGCTGACACACCGGCCCTTTACGGATGTGACTGCTCAGCCCTGCTCTAGATCCGATGCTAACTTGCGCTCATACCCAAATTGGCCCTTGTCAGCTCTATGCTTGTGATATAGTGTCTGTCTGACTTGTACGTCGCTTCAGACAAAAGCATCTGCTAAACAAATATTAGATAAACTGAATGTGACGAGCAGCAGACACTCAGCCGCAGGGCAATGTCCTCCCACAGCACGAGTCACTGGGAATTCTCAGTTTCTCCAAAGTAGCTGCCTGCTTCTGGGTTCCATAAAAAGGGGAAAAAATAAAAGATTAAATTTATGGGGCCCATAATGTCATTCGTGAAGAAACTTGGTTTGGAAATGCAGAGAGGAGAGAACGGAGCAAAGGGACACTTTGTCTGATTTCCTGCTGACAGAGCCGACGCAAGAAGCAATGGGTGTATCCATGCATCCATCCATGCATCCATCCATGCATCCATCCATGCATCCATCCATCCACATATTTCCAATACATTGTTGTGATGTTCTTCTGTTTTTAGAGTATTTTAAATACATTTTTTCCTGTGTTTAAATAAATGTTAGATCGCATACACTCAAATGAACACCGTGATTTTACGGTGGGAATCCTCTGCTTGGAAGGGTGATTTTACGGTGGGGTGCATGAATTCTGCGTCACTTTTGACATAGGTGTCTGCTATAAAAATAAGTGTCTCACAAATGCGAGTTTTCATGGTACGGGGCACTTGATTGGTCCCGGCTTTCTGAGTCAGTGCCACATGTGTGTGAGTGTCAGCTGCAGACCTTGCTCTCCAGACCAGTCCTACCACACCTTGCTGTGATCTGGCTGTTTTGCTGGTCGCGTGCCGTCCCCCTAATGGTCTGGCATTGGGGGTTTATTCTAGAGCAGAGCAGCTATTCACATTCTTGTTCAACTTGCTTATTGTTTAT
>JAODKF010000038.1:2339319-2356517 GCA_026779585.1 Mormyrus proboscirostris | reverse complement strand
CCCCCCGGCCCTTGAGACACCCTCTCACCCATGCAGCCATCCCCGTCCGGCCTGCGCTGCATGCCCGGGGGGCAGATGCACATGAAGGTGCCAATCAGGTTCTTGCAGGTCATGCCCTTGGAGGAGCAGTCGTCCAGACCATCAGAGCACTCATCCTGGTCTGGGGGGGGCAGGAGGGTTAGTGCACAAAAACGGGCACAAAGACAGAGAGTCAGAGGAAACACCATGAACGCAAGAACAAGCAAAGGAAACAAAACTATAGAAGATTATCAGTATCATACAGACGAGTAGCTTCCGATTTCGGGCTCCATGAGAGCATAACAACATATCAGTCCCCTAATCCAGACCAATACAAATATGCTCCAAATTTTTTTGGGCCCCCCATCACTCAGGGCCCTTGCCCCCCCAACCCCTTTACGGTGCCCGTGCAGTGGAGAGAATCAAGTGACACACTGAGGATAGTTATGCAATAAGTCAAAGAAGTTATGCAATAAGTTAGGCAGTCAAAGAAAATGATGTTTAAATGACCTTCATGTTCATGTAAAGCTATCATTTCTGTAAAAGTGTCTTAGCTAAACCATTTCAAACCCCTACAATCACCCCAGGATGTGCAGTAACCACCCAATACACCCATGATCTTTGACTCTAGCGCAGCTCGTATAGTTAATCAATATTGCATTGACTTTAAAAACTTTAAATAAGCTGCGGAAATTTACCACATGTAATGGCTGGGGTGCCCCTGAGGAGAGGTTTGGGACCTGAATTGGCGTCTATCTAGCTACTCAATTAGGTTTCAGTCACTTTTTTGTAAAACAGAAGACATCCCTGTTAGTTTTCATTGATAATTTTAATTTGCATAAGTTTTAGTGTCAAAATGTGCTTTTGCTCTGAGCAAATAGACACTTACTATCCAAAAAATCAGCTTTCATTTCTTTTCACTGCCTAAGACTTTTGCACAGTGCTGTATCTGATCTATGGAATGCAGTTATTTCCAGTGAAGCCAACTCTAGGCTGCTGCGTGGGCCCCGCCCCCTCCCGACAGACCATATGCCTGATGTTCCCATGGCGATGGGGCGCCCTCTCACCTCTGCACATCCTGTGGTCGTCGCGCAGCACGTAGCCTGCCGGGCAGGTACACTCGTACGAGCCGAAGGTGTTGACGCAGCGGAATGCGCAGAGCAGTGGGTTCAGGGAGCACTCGTTGATGTCTGATGATGTGGGGGGGGGGGGTTGGTTATTAAGCAGCTTTTGGCTCAGGTGCCTGTTAATGAGGGATGTGTAAGCGCGAGCGGCACCGACCTTCGCAGGTCATCATGGAGCCGGGTTCGAAGCCCTCGTGACAGGCGCACTCGAAGCCGCCAACCACGTTGGTGCAGGTTCCATTGCCGCAGGGGTTGCCGATGGAGCACTCGTCTGTGTCTGAGGAAGGAGAGAACAGGGGGGAGGGGTCACAGCGGCGTGGCCAGTGTGGAGGCACAGCAAGGGCTGGGGTATGACCTGGGGGGTCCTGACTTACCAACGCACTTCACCCCCGTGTAGTCCAGGCTGTAGCCGAAGGGACACTCGCAGCGGAAGGAGCCGTCTGTGTTGATGCACATGCCGTTGGTGCAGATATCTGGATTATCCAGGCACTCGTTCATGTCTGAGATGTACAGGGCACATGGGGCGGGGGGGCATCAGCAATTTCTTCGATTTATGTTACATTTATTTCATAAATATGTGCCTCTACTGCACCTAGTCACACGTCTGCTTTGATACTTGCGAGTGCCTTCGTCGCACTCGGTGCCCTCTAAGCCTGCCAAATGTTCTATTACTGACTGGGCAGTGCGGATAATTATTTATATGTGCCGAGGCACAAAAGGAAAATAAGGAACCTTGAACACTGACACCGGAAGACATGGGCCACACGGGGGCAGATGTGCGCAGGGTTCCTCACTCACCCTCACGAGCCTCGCCAGGTCCGGGCAAGACTCCGTGGCCGTAGGGACAGAGGCTGTCAAAGGCAGCTGCAAGAGAGAGACAGGGGAGGGGACAAAGGATTAGGGCTCCCGTCCTCAAAAAACGGGGAAATGGGACTTTCCCTGAGTGGGCGAGGCTGGAGAGGACAGGGCCCTCACCCTCGGTCTCACGCGGGCACAGCTCGCAGGGGTCGCCCCAGCCCTCGCCGGGCATCTTGCTGCAGCAGCACTTGGCTTTGGTCGTGTTGAAGGCCTTGGGCACAGAGCACTTGCCCCCCTCGAAGCGGGTGAAGCAGAAGCTCTCACGGATATCTGAAGGAGAGAGCGAGAGTGCGCGTGATTGGCCGGGGGACAAGAAGCGGCAGGGCAGGAGCTGTGATTCACGTGTATCACAGTTACTTTTGAGTTAACATCACTCTGTGGCACAAGTCTTCACTAAAATTACCATAGAATTTCTAGCAAAACGGGCACCTTTGGGCGCAGATATCTGCAATCAGATTGTACCCCCCAGCTCAAAGGAGAGCTCACCGAAGCAGCGACGGCCGTTCTCGGAGAGCACAAAGCCTTTGTCGCACTCGCACTGGAAGCTGCCCATGGTGTTGGAGCAGGTGCCAAACTGGCAGATATTGGGCTCTACTTCGCACTCGTTGATGTCTGAGGGTGAGGGAGAAAGGGACGTCAGAGGGCAGTGAAGGACAAAGATGCTTTTCTGGCATGTTTTCCTCAACAGGGTCCTGGTGGCACACGGCTTTCTGTGACTGTTCAGCCCCAGGGCGGCCCTCACCGATGCACTGGTCATTCTGCACGGCGTAGCCTGGGGGGCAGATGCAGCGGAAGGAGCCCTCCAGGTTCTGGCAGGTGCCCAGGGCGCAGGTGCCCAGGAAGCTCACACATTCGTTAATGTCTGGAAAAGGGGGCAGGAGGTCAGGTGACCCAACACAGGGCTGACACAGAAACAGAGGAGCAAAGGAATGTTTCTAAAAAGGATGTGTCTGATTTGTTGCCGCAGTGGCTTGTGGGGCAGCACTGCCAGGCTTACCTGAGTGTGTCTGGGCTTTCCCTCAGGATTCAAAAACATCATGAGTTGTGTGTGTGTTTCATGCTTGCATGTGCGAGTCAAGGACAGCCATACCGACACAGTTCTTGCCATCCAGAGTGAGCTCATAACCATCCTGGCACAGACACTGGAACGATCCTGGAGAGTTGATGCACTGGCCGTTCCTGCAGACCTGACCCACCAGTGCTGTGCACTCATTCACATCTGGAAAGGGGCATGACTGTGAGGCTTATGACAATCAGGCTGGCAAAGCACCCCGGTGATAGCAGTGAGAGTCCGTCTGAGGACTCTCTTCTGTGTCTGAGGACTCTCTCCTGTGTCTGAGGACTCTCTCCTGTCCGTGGACTCTCTCCTGTGTCTGAAGACTCTCTCCTGTGTCTGTGGACTCTCTCCTGTGTCTGAGGACTCTCTTCTGTGTCTGAGGACTCTCTCCTGTCCGTGGACTCTCTCCTGTGTCTGAAGACTCTCTCCTGTGTCTGAGGACTCTCTCCTGTGTCTGTGGACTCTCTCCTGTGTCTGAGGACTCTCTCCTGTGTCTAAAGACTCTCTCCTGTGTCTAAAGACTCTCTCCTGTGTCTGAGGACTCTCTCCTGTCTGTTTGAAAACTCTCTCCTACCTTTCTGAGAGATTCCCCTCGCTGTCTAAAGACCTTCTCCTATCTCCTCACAGGGTCGGCACTGCAGGAGCAATGCACCCACCTATGCAGTCATTGTTGTGCGTGATCTCGAACCCGGGGAAGCAGAGGCAGTTGTAGGAGCCCACGGTGTTCTTGCAGGTGCCATTCCCGCAGGGCTGCCTGTCGCACTCGTCGATGTCTGCAGAGCGGAGAGGGAGTTGTGGAATTGCCGCAGCCCGAACATCAACCCAAAAATGTCACTTGGCTGACTGGGCTGATGTAAGCAGGCAGGACAGCCTCCACCCAGCTATACTCAGATACCTGCTGTTTCACGTCAGGGTCGGTGATCAGGAGCTATGACGTTTTTACGTTAAACTCTTCCGAAGCTCAAGGGAACATATTTATCCAATATAAAAAAAAACACAAGGCAAGAAAACAAGAAAAGATCCTGCAGCGGTTTAGTTTGACCATGATGACGGATTGCCATGGTCACTCACCCATGCACATGGTCAGGTCTGCGGTGGCCTTGAAGCCATTATGACAGACGCAGTGGTAGCTGCCCTGTGTGTCAATGCATTCCCCATGGCTGCAGGCGTTGGGTATCTCCAGACACTCATTGCGGTCTGGGTAGGGTATAGGCGTGGGGCAGAACAACATCAGTGACCAACATTAACTCCCCCCCACCCCACTTCATGCCAAAGATGGCGCAACCCCCTTTCCGAAGCGGGTGACGGACTGACCCACGCAGGCACCGCTGGGGGAGAGCTTGAACCCGGGCGAGCACTCGCAGCGGTAGCTTCCTGGGATGTTGATGCAGTTGGCATTGCGTTGGCACAGGGTGTCCCCGCTGGTACACTCGTCGATGTCTGGGAAGCGGGCAAGAGCCGATCAGTGGCGCCGTGGGCAGTGAGCTCGGGTCGAGGGAGCCCGACGTCAGCCAGGCGGGGGGGGCGGTGGGCCTCACCTTCGCAGACGAGCAGGATATTGTTGTAGCTGAAACCCATGGGGCACTCGCAGCGGAAGCTGCCAATCTGGTTGATGCAAGCCCCGTTTGCGCAGATGCCTGGGATCTCCCTGCACTCATCAATGTCTGCAGAGAGACGGCACGTCGCCTTAACCAGGACGCTTTACCAAGACCAAATCACATCACCCGCTGCAGAAAACATCTCGAAGAAAGCAGAAGAATATAAAACGCATACAGATATGCCCACGGGGATTCCCGTCACCAGCAAAAAACCCCAGAGGCTGCTTAGATGTTCTACATATTAGCCATTCTGCAGCTCCATCATCCCAGTTCCTGGGCACCAGGAACTTTTGACAGCTGAAGTGGCCATCAGTGGAAAAAAAACATATGGGTCCGCTTTGAGAATAACCCCAAGTTTAACCATGGAGTCACATGGGGGGGAGGCAGCAATGAGTCGTTCCTTACCAATGGGCTTCCCAGTGTGGATGTCAATGATGAAGCCGGGAGCCTGGTTCCCGCACAAATGCTGGTACTCCGCTGTGGGGAGAGTGTTAAGGTTAGTGCGGTATAGACTAGGACTCTCGTCACACCGAGGTCCCGTGGTCGGTCATGCTGGGGGAGGGGCTCACAGGTGGCCGGGGTGGGGCAGGCCTCGCAGGGCTTGTTCCAGGCCTTGCCCACGTTGTAGGCGCAGCAGCACATCTTCTTGGTCATGTTGAAGGACAGCTCGTTCTCGCAGGTGTCGTTGAAGTTGCGGTAGCAAACGCTCTTCCTCATGTCTGCGGCAGACGGGTCAAATGTCACCACACAATGAGGAACATGCCGCAATGAGACCCTGAGGTCACACATCCATCCTGAAGACATCACCTAGGGTTTGGAAACTGTGTGAACCTGAACCCTACAACCTCTTTCCAGAGAGGGGGATATATATATATATACTGGAGCACTGCCCCCCACTGAAAGCTGACTGGCCATCAGGTCCTCCCCAGACATTATAATATTAGCCCCTCCTTGTGAATTGTGGCCCCTCTAATGCCCCCGCCTTCTTACAACCAGGGCCCACTCACCCATGCAGTTGTTGCCCCCGTTGACCTGCATGTACTCGGGGGGGCAGACGCAGGTGTAGTTGCCGAGGGTGTTGTAGCAGGTTCCGGGGCCGCATATGCCGATGTGAGCTGTGCACTCGTCAATGTCTGACAGGACGGTGAGGAACAGAGCCGGTTAGGGTCCGGCACCACGGGCGGACGGTTACACTCACACTGAAACACAGACTGCTAATGAAAGTCCATGGGGAAAATTGACCTAGATTGGCTAAAAAAAGAGGAAAATTGTTTTCAACATGACCTATCAGCTAAAGCAAAATAAAGATCCTCCGATCTTGTGTTTGTGTGAAGGCCTGAGGCCGCCTGGTCTCACCACCCCCACAGCCCCCCTGTGGCCCTGGCTCACCTTCGCAGATGCGCATCTCCTCGTTGAGGTAGTACCCGGCCGGGCACTCGCACTGGAAGCTCCCAAAGGTATTGACGCAGTTGCCCCCCTGGCACAGACCGGGCAGCTCCTGGCATTCGTCGATATCTGCCCCACCCCCACAAACGAAGAGGCAGGGTCAGGGCACCGCAGTGGTGTCACGTGCAAAACACAAGGCCTGCTACCAGACTGGAGAAGTGTCCCGCAAAGGCGCAGACCTACCCTCCAGGATCACGGTGATGGGGTTGGGCCTGAAGCCCTCTCCTCCAGGACACAGGGTCTTATATTCCGCTAAAAGGGAAACCATTTCAGAACGTTCACACCCAGCGGTAAAAGCAAGGCCAGTCCAATCAAATGTCCCAAAATAGAAACACTGCAATACGTTAAGAAGTAAGAAATATTGGTACGCTTCAGAAAAACAGGAATACTTGTGATTTACCTCTTTCGATCATTCCTGTATGTTTCTTTCTCATTTCATGCACGTTTTCCATTGGTTACTGTACATATTTTTGGATAACAACTTTTATATGGTGTTCTAAAAGGCCACTATGTATAATAGCACTGCATTGTTTGTATCGCACCACTGCATTGTGGGTATAACAGCACTGCATTGTGGGTATTGACTGCATGTTCACCCAACTCCATCGGCATACATACTGGTGTTGACCGGTGGGCACAGCTCACAAGGGTTCCCCCAAGCCCCCCCCAGTGAGCAGCAGCAGGATGCCCGCGTGACCCCGACGCCGATCTCCGCACTGCAGGATATCCCTCCATCTCCACGTGGCAGTGTGTCCAGGAAACAATTCCCTACACGTGTATCTGAAAGGCAGAAGGAGGCGCTAACATTCCAGCTGATATTCAAAGCAGCAGCCCTCAGTGTTTAGAAGAGTACTGTAAGTTGTGTAAATGTATTGACAGTACAAACTATGACCTGTAACAAGACCAACCACAAGTAATGGAAAAGTGTCAGCATGACAATGACACCTGCCAACCAGCAGGTGTCAGGGCAGCGCACTGACCCACACATCCCACGCCGGTGGGGTTCAGCTCGAAGTCCGGCGGGCAGTTGCACAGGTAGCTTCCGGGCATGTTGACGCACAGGCCGTTGATGCAGTTGACGGGGTCGGAGCACTCGTTCACATCTGCCATACAAAAGCACACATAAGTCATCGTGCCCTGGGAAGGACGGGGATCCCCAGCACGGTCTACTGGGCAACATGGCTGCTCTGAAATATGAGGGTCTCCGCTAACAGCTTGGTGGTGACTCTACAGGGTTGGGTTAAGGGTTAGGATTAGGGAGAGTGGTTTATTTTCTAGATGGGTGTTTGCACTCATCTGACACCATTTCTCAGATGGATAACACTCTGCCTCACCCCCAGGTACCCCTGCATTACATATGGTTACATACAGTTGGAGATCGAAGTGCCTCACCAGTGCAGTTGCCCCCGCTGCGATCCAGCTCATAGCCGTCGTCGCACACACAGCGGAACATGCCCGGCAGGTTCTGGCAGGTTCCAAATACGCAGATATTCTGGAAGTTACACTCGTCGATGTCTGGGGGGGGAGTTAAAGAATGAATCCATGTCTATCATCTGTGGGGAGTGGGGGGGGGATGTTCACACGCGATTAATGGCCGCTCCTACCCTGGCAGGCCTTGCTGTCCTCGGTCGGGGTGAAGCCCATCTCGCACTCGCACCGATACCCGCCTGGCGCATTTAGGCAATGGCCGTTCTCGCACAGGTTCACGTTGTCCGCACACTCGTCCATGTCTGCCAGGAGGGGGTGAGGAAACACAGACTGGTCACTGACAGGGAGCTGGTGTAACGCCCTTAGGGTGCTGAACATGAACAGCAGGCAGGACGGACATAAGCATTTCTATTAGCAGGATGGTTTTGTGGATGATGGGGACAGAGCGGCCGACCTGAGCAGGAGAAGCCATCGCCATTGAAGCCCTCTTTGCAGGTGCAGCGGTAGGAGCCTGGCGTGTTGATGCAGTTGGCGTTGGGGTTGCAGTTGTGTTCCTCTGTGGAGCACTCATCCAGGTCTACAGGGAGAGGCGGACACGGCAGCGGGCTCAGCCTCCCATCCGAAGCTCGCTGGGCACTCCCGGCCCCACCCTGCCCTCCCACGGCCCCCGCCGCACTCACCCACGCACTTGGTGCCAAGGCTGACCCAGCCATCACGGCAGCGGCACTTGAAGCTGCCCGGCACGTTGATGCAGGCCGCGTTCACGTCGCAGTTGTGGGCCCCGATCTCACACTCGTCGATATCTGCAGGGGCAAATGCAGGGATAGACAGCCCCGGGCCAGGCGGGGGGGGTGGGTAATGGGAATGATGGTTTGGAACCACATATCCTTCATAAGCCTGGAAGTATCCTGCAAGATGCCTTTGAATCCTAGGTGTAAATGAATAATACTGCCCTTCCTCTATTTGTAATAAAAGTATTCCCGTGTCCTCCTGGTCAGGTGCACGACGAACCCCTCCTTACCCGTGCAGCCCGTAGATCCCTTCTTCACAAAGTAGCCCAGCTGGCAGTGGCAGACAAAGGAGCCCTTGGTGTTTTCACAGTCACCATGGAGACAGATGTTGGGGTTCAGTTCGCACTCGTTGACATCTGGGGATGTGCAAATCTCTCTGAGCGGTGTGTCTTGGGAGGGCCAATGGGGGTGGGGTCAGCTGGGGGGGGGCAGCTCACTCACCGATGCAGGTCCGCATGTCCATGGAGGCCATAAAGCCGTCGAAGCACAGGCAGCGGTACTCGCCAGGGATGTTGGTGCACTGGCCGCCGTCACAGATGTCCGGCGTGTCCTCGCACTCATCGATGTCTGTGGGAGGGAGGGAGTGACGTGATCTTGTGTGCCGAGATGTCCGTGGCCCCTCCCCGGTGGCCTACTTGGCTGCGGCCCCGCCACTCACCGGCACAGGTCCTCAGGTCAGGCATGAGGGCGTAGCCTTCCCCACAGCTGCACTCGTAGCTGCCTTCCGAGTTGGTGCAGTGGGTGTCGCAGCCGCCATTCATGATAGTGCACTCGTCGATGTCTGAAAAGGGCCAGCTGTCAGGTACCCAGGGCCTGGCATCGGGAGAGGGTGGGCAAGAGGGTGACACTTACCAACACAGCCCTGCCTGTCGGGGGTGGTCTGGTAGCCCGTGTCACAGGAACACTGGTAGGTGCCCACCATGTTCACGCAATGGCCGTTCCGGCACAGGGTGTCGCTCAGTTGGCACTCATTGACGTCTGTCCGAGAGTGGAGACACGGTGAGCTGGGCTCTCTACAGGAGGTCAGCAATAACGCACCGCGATAAGCTAACCCCAGACTCACCTTCGCAGGATGAGCCCTCGGGGCTGAGCTGGTGCCCTGGGGGGCAGTCGCACTCGTAGCTGCCCTCCGTGTTGAGGCAGGTGCCTCCGCGGCAGAGCAGGGGGTCGCGCTCACACTCGTCGATGTCTGCGTAGGGCAAGAGCAGTAATGCAATTAAAATGACATAGGCATAGATGCAGCAGAGCGGGCCGCATTGCGCACAGGCCTCACCCATGCAGTTCTTCATCATCATGAAGCCGCTCTCGTAGCCCTCGAAGCACTCGCATTCGAAGCTGCCCGGAGTATTCACACACGTCCCGTGGCCACACAGGTCGGGGGAGATCCGGCACTCGTCAATGTCTACGGGGGGGCGTGAGAGAGCAAGGGGCGTCAAGAGCGCAGGGGTTGAGGGACCCTCGTGCGGGGGCAGGGCATGGGCCGAGGGTGGGGCTCTCCCACTCACCTGTACAATTCCTCTCCTCCATAGTGAGGGCAAAGCCACTGTTGCAGCGGCACTTGAAGCTGCCGATGGTGTTCCGGCATGTTCCATGGGCGCACAGGCCCTGGAAGACCTTGCACTCGTTCACATCTTTAGTTCGGTTTAAGAAACACAAAGCATTAGGCTTCTCCTTTCATATTCCGTCAGATAAATACCCGCATGACCACGGCAATGGAATACACCTGAGAAAATCTCGCATTTATGCATGCGGCTTTTAGGTTGTAAGTGAAGCAGGGTGGAGTACCTTTGTAGAAGGGTCTGCCGGTGAGGATGTCGCCCCTGTTAGCGAAGCCGGGGCCCCGAGGGCAGATTGCCTTGTACTGCGGCGTGCCAGCCTTAGGACACTCCTCGCACTCCACGCCCCAGGCGGCCCCCACGGAGCAGCAGCACATGTCCACGCGGTACTTCCCGGGCAGTGGCTCCCCGCACTCATCCTCGTCCCATTTCAAGTAGCACTGCTCACTGCGCACATCTGGGGAGGTGGGTGGAGGGAGGGTGAGCCCTAGCTGATGCTGTGTGCCGCTAACATGCTAACACTGCATTATGTATCTGACATCAATCAGGTTTTTGTGTGGAATCGGCCATCAGGCTTAGAGTCGTGTACTGAAGCTGCAGGATGTTGACGTGATGCTAAAGGGCGTGATTTTAGGTTGACCCCGCCACTGGCAGCCCCCCTTACCCACGCAGGTGCGCCCACTCCCGTCCAGTGTGAGTCCCTCGGCGCACTCGCAGTGGAACGAGCCCTGCGTGTTCACACAGCGCCCGTTGGTGCACACGCCCGGGAACACCTCACACTCGTTCACGTCTGCGGGCGAGACAGAGAGAAGCGCTCAGAGCTTTGCGACTGCTCGCTCGGCATGCTGGGAAGCATTGGGGGGGGCGGATTACCTTCACAGGCGACACCCTTCATGCGAGCGAAGCCTCTGGAGCAGGCTGTATCTGCGGAGGAGAATGTCGATTATGGGTTAGGGATAGGGATGAGGTTAGAGTAAGGGCCCTGGAGTGTGTGGTGGTGGGGGGGGTGGGGGGTACACTGACCGATCTCGCAGCGTTCACAGGGACTCCCCCAGGCCGCGCCCAGCGTGGCACAGCACTCCGACTTCAGCGTGGCGCCGTTGATGTTGACCTCGCAGCGGCCATCTTGGATGTTCAGCCAGCAGGTGCCCTTCATGCTGTCTGTGGGGGTCGGGGGGGTTGGGAAGGTAGATATGCATTACCGATGGCGCCAAGCAGAATCAACACAGCACATTTTGACACCGCATTTGTGACCATCCTCCCGTCCAACAGCACAGCATAGGGATCCAAGGCCCAGGAGGCAGGGATGGTTCGTTTGTCAAGGTGTGATGCGCACGGGGGGATCCCAGCCAGGGCAGGAGGCGGTAGTAGGCGGGGGCTCATACCCACGCAGATGGTGTTGGTGGAGTCCAGCTTGCTGCCGTGGGAGCACTCGCAGATGAAGGAGCCAGCCATGTTGCGGCACACGCCGTTGACGCAGGGGCTGGATTCGCACTCGTTGATATCTGAAACACGGCAAAGTGTCAGCCGGAAGGGTGGGAACGTGGGGACGCCTTTGCCGCCGCTCGGCCACGGGGGGTCAGACGAGGGGGGGGTCACCTTCGCAGGTCTCTGAGTCGGGCTTGTAGACGAAGCCTTTGGGGCAGAAGCAAGAGTAGCTGCCTGGAGTGTTCCGGCAGAGCCCATTGTCACACAGCAGCCGGTTCACCAGGCACTCGTTGATATCTGTAGAAAGAGCCCAGGGTCCACCATCCATTAAATTTTGAGTAAACGAAGACAGACTGAGCATGGATTGAAGGGCGTGGGAGCCGTTAGAGAGCTAACACCACTGGTTTAATCTTCTATACCAGTGTTTCTCAACCCAGTCTTCAGGACCCCCCAGACAGTCCACATTCCATAATCCACAGCTCCCTCCCAGCTCCCAGCACACCGATACCCGGTATTTAATGTTTGATTGTTTGGTCCATTCTTGAATGTTTGCTTTTTGTTCTCGATTGCTTCGTTCCTGACGACTGCACTGAGAAATCCTGTTCTTGATCAGAGTTCTCAAACCCAAATAACCACTTGCAAGTCGTTCTTCAACTCAATCAGGCCACTTGATTTTTTTAACCATAAAAAAAAAAACTTTAAATGTATAATCCGCCAAAAAGCCAACGGTAAAACTTGAACTCGCCGACCTGTGGTTGGTAAATTTTGCTGAGCTCAGTGCTGATTAGTGGAATGACATTACACAGGTTTTAATTTACTCTGGAAGATGATCAATCGATTAGCGGTCCAGATTTAATGATGATTAAAGAAATGTGTCATAGGCGGGATAGAGCCTCCTATTCCAGACCAAAGCCCCCTCCCCGCGGCTTCAAAGAGAACTCACCCACGCAGTTCTTGCCGCTGCTGTCGGACTCATAGCCGATGTTGCAGATGCAGCGGAAGCTGCCCCGCAGGTTCTCGCACATGCCGTTGGCGCAGATCTCCGGGTTCAGGGCGCACTCGTTGATATCTGAGGGGGCACATGGACGTGAACCTCACTGGGTCCCCCCAACATGATAGGGATCACTCTGCCCCTCAGACACCCAGATGCTAGAACCTCAAACCAACATGAGTCAGTGGAATCACAGAACCACCAATACAGGTGGGAGAAAGAAGATGAAGGGCTCACCTCTTCCATCGGCCGTGATTCCGATGCCACTGCTGCAGACGGCCTGGAACTCAGCTGAGGGCAGGCAAGGTTAACTGTGGTCACCATCCGGCACAGAGGAGCAAGAATACAGTGCTAACATCGCTAGGGGTCTTTAGCTTGAGGGCTGCTGGAGGGCTTGGACCCTGCTCTCAGGGTGAGGCTGCCGTTCCCCTCTCAGAACATCTTGAAGTTAGGACACTGACAGCTATGAACATCTGCAGTTACCGGGATCATGTACAATCTGCCTCCAAAAATGTATACTTCCCAAACCGAAATGTTAAAATGCTAAGAAGTCACCTTCAAATAGACTAGCAAGTTATTTTGGAGGCCGGTACAGGAGCCCAAGGCACTGTACTGGCCAAGGCACTGCACTGCACTGATCAAAGCACTGTGCTGGTCAAGGCACTGTACTGCTCGAGGCACTGCACTGATCAAAGCACTGTTCTGGCCAAGGCACTGGCACTGTATTGCTCGAGGCACTGCACTATCCAAGGCACTGGCCCTGCGGTGACCAAAGCACTGCGCTGCCCAAGGCACTGAGCTGGCTCACCTGAGTTGAGGGCGGGACACGGCTGGCAGGGCTCCCCGAAGCCGTGCTCGGGGCTGGCGCAGCAGCATTCGGACTTAGTGACGGCCCCAGGGAAGGGACGCGAGCATGTGCCCATCTTGATGGCGCCGTAGCAGGTACTGCGCACATGGGTGTCCACACAGACGCGGCCGTCCACATCGATGGCCAGGCCTGGCGGGCACTCGCAGCGGTATGAGCCATCCGAGTTGATGCAGCGGCCGTTCATGCAGATGCCCGGTGTCTGACACTCGTCGATGTCTGCGGGGCAGGAGGGGGAAGCTCAGACACGTCACCTCACCGCGGTACGCAGCAAGGATGTAGAGTATATCAGACGCAGCCTACCGGTACAGTAGCGCCCACTAGGGGCCAGGGAGAAGCCTTGCTTGCAGATGCACTTGAAGCTGCCGTCCTCGTTGATGCACATTCCATTGAGGCACATGTTGGTGGTGGCACACTCGTCGTGGTCTGGGGGAGGGGGCACGTCCCTGTCACGTTACCATGGCGATTCTCCAATAGCCACTACTCTGGCACATGGTTCACTCATATTATCTTACATTTCATGACCGGATGATGGAAAATAAGGTAAGACAGTTCTGTTTTCACGTGATAAAAAGGCGTATGAACGGGCTCAGTTCATGTTCAAATCGTCTCATCCACCTTTCTTACAAAAGCAGTTTTTTACAATCATTTCTACACTTGTCTCAATACCATGTCCACTTCAGTAAAACTCCACACGGTGTGCTTTACAAAATGCATCTAAGCACATCACACAAGCAGCTCACAGGGTGCTGTGGACCGGCGTGTGACAAACAGCTCACAGGGTGGTGGCCCAAAGCAGGTAGACCCACCTATGCAGTTCTTTCCGTCGGGGGTAAGCTCAAAACCGGCGTTGCAGATGCACTGGAAACTTCCGTCCGTGTTGACGCAGCGGCCGTTACGGCACATGATCCCGTTCACGATGCATTCGTCAATGTCTGGGAGAACAGTGGGAGATCACCTTGTCTGAACAAAGGGGTTTAAGGGCTAAGAAGTACAGACAGAGTGCAGAGAATCTGCTGTAGGACCAAGATATACCATGGGACAGATCTGCTCTAGGATGAAGATCTACTACAGGACAAAGACCTACGGTAGAACAGAGATCTGCTGCAAGACAGAGAGCTGTAACAGGACAGATCTGCCGTATAATGGAGATCTACCACAGGACAGAGAGCTGTAACAGGACAGATCTGCCGTATGATGGCGATCTACCACAGGACAGAGAGCTGTTACAGGACGGATCTGCCGTATGATGGAGATCTACCACAAGACAGAGAGCTGTTACAGGACAGATCTGCCGTATGATGGAGATCTACCACAGGACAGAGAGCTGTAACAGGACGGATCTGCCGTATGATGGAGATCTACCACAGGACAAAGATCTTTTATAAGGCAGAGAGCCACTGTAAGACAGCTCGGTTGGGGTACAGGGATCTGTTGTAGGATTCAGGTCAAGGTTTCTGCAGATTTCCCCAAGTTTTGAAGATCATTATAAATGCAAGTATCATTTCATGTCCATATTGGTAAAAAGTATGAAAGATATGAATGAAAGTGCATTAATTTACTAACATTCAACATGAACATTCAGTTTATTTTGATGAGAGGAGACGCCACGTCACCCCACATCACCACACACCAGCTGGACATCCTGGACGTTCTGACCAGGCTACACAGTTTGCAGCTAATGCTTAGCAGGTAGCGCTTATTGGTTACGTGCTGGTTTCATTCTGTAGTTTTGTTAAAGTGTGATCAATACAATTTTTTCCCAAACACACACTTAAAAGTCAGACTTGATGACTGTGACTTTATATAGGTAACATTCAGTTCATCCAATCGATTTTTAAGTCCAGTCAAAATACTGTATGTGTTTAAGACATTTTAAGAATTTTTTTAGGCCTAAGATTAATAACTACTATCTTCTGCAGGACAGATACGCTGCACGATGAAGAGCTGCAGTCTGAGGCAGAGATGTGGTCCGGGACGGCGACATACCGATGCAGGCCTGCTTGGTCGGGGTGCTCTGGTACCCCTCGTGACACTTGCAGTGGTAGGAGCCAGGGGTGTTCACGCAGTCGCCATTCAGGCAGGGATTGGTGACACACTCGTCCGTGTCTGGGGGAGAGAGAAAAGGAGCCCATTTAGTCACTGCATGTAAACTGCTGCCTGTGCTGGAGTTTCCATTCACGCCGCAATGCCGTAAATCTCCGGATGTTCCACAGCTAGCCTGAAGGTGGCAGCAGAGCCTAAGCATTTAGACAACATGCTCGGTGACCCACCCTGCGCATGCATGCTGTCTTCCAGCTGAGCAGGGCGCATGTACGAGGCCCCGGAGACCTACTTACCGATGCATTCGCCGCGCACGTCCTGCCGGAAACCCATGTTGCACTCACAGCGGTAGCTGGTGGGTGTCGGGATGCAGCGGCCGTTCAGGCACAGGTTGGTGAAGTGCTTGCACACGTCGATGGTGTTGTTGAGGGTCACTGTGCCTGAGGGACGCCCATGGCGAACACAGGAAGACACCTTTCAGCGCCTTTATAACCAGCGGCTCCTGTTTCGAGGACGGGCCTGGCGGTGGGACTCACCGATCTGGGACAGGGGGATCCCGTTGCCTCCCACCCCTTCGCCTCTGATCTGCCCTCCGTTGCCGTTGCCGTGCCCGTTTACGTGCCCGTTGCCATGCCCGTTGCCATTTGGGCCCGCGGGGTTGAACTTGTTGTACCTGTAGCCGAAGGTGCGGTCCGCGCCAGTGAAGCCGGTGATGCCCGTCCCGTGGGGGACGCCCTCGAGGCAGAGCCGCCGGTACTCGTCTGGAGGACAGAGAAAGGGTCCTCTGTAGGAACACTCTCAGGGAGCCAGGGGCAGAACATTCCAGGCCTTATCAAAACCACGGTGTCTGCCCTAATAAGGAACCATGGGAGGGATTACTGTGTCACGAGGGAGGTCAGGGCCAGGAGGCCGAGGAATGAATGAATTTGAGGGGCCATTAACCCAAACCCATTAACCTCTCTCCCGTTCTCAGGGAAGTCAGCAATTCAGGGATTATTGTCACGCTTTACGTTGCGTGCCTGGTCCCTAATCCCGTCATGGCCTTCTCTGTGCGATTGGGCCCCAGCCTCCCATAAATGGGTTCTCCGTGCCACACAGAGGCGCTACAAGGTGCGTCTGAAGCTGAGGGACGGCGAACAGGAACGTACCAGATCCGCGGACGGGACACATCTCCGGGATCTGCGTCGAGGCCCAGCAGCGGCCCGTGTCACAGCAGCACTGCATCTTGGTGTACTGTCCTGTCAGCTCGCCCGCGCAGCGCCCACTGGCCAGAGCAGAGAAACAGATCCCTACTCGCTGGTCTGTGGGACACACGGGGGACAGGAAGTGACATAAGCACTGAGAAACATAATAAACCAATAGCAAAATGCAGGAGAGAAACACTGTCATAGCAATACATGCTGTCAGGCAAAAATAATATTTACTGAGATCTTCATGCAGATTTCAGCAGTTTGAAAGGCAGGAAGAAAGAGAGCAAGTAATGGAGGGAATAACGAGTGAGGGAATGAAAGAGAAGAAGGAAAACACAGGAAGAGCAGCGGAGAGGAAGGAGCGAGTGCCGACAGCGGATGTGCAGCCCGGGGGGCCTCTTCCTCGCATCAGCTGCACCGTCCAGCTCCGCCAGTGCCGAGCAAGTCTGACGAGGGGGGGAACGCGGTTCGCTGGGGGAGGCCGCAGATCAGGTGTGCGGTGATGAGAGACTGCATGTTGGGTGGGGGGCAACGATTCCCCCCCCCCGTGTGCCTGAACCGCTACAAAAATTTGTGAAAAAGCAAAATACAGTTACAGAGTGGAATGTGATGGGGGTGAGTGAGCGGTGGGTGTGGGGCCCCCCCTTGCAGAATAGAGACGAGATCTCCCCTCTGCTCTGACTTTGCCACTCAGGGCGTCCCGGACATGACCTCCCCGGTAGGAAGTTACTTTATGAGCTTGGGGTTCCTAAGGTTGGTAAGGTAGTGAAACGGGTGACCCTACCCCCAAAGGAGAGCTGCATTC
>JAODKF010000038.1:2314997-2326813 GCA_026779585.1 Mormyrus proboscirostris | reverse complement strand
TACTTTATATTTCTGCTCCCTGCATGGATTACTTTACATTTATCTATGTTAAATTTCATCTGCCAGGTATCAGCTCAGTCGCTAATTAAATCAAGATCCCATTGTAGCCTCTGTGCTGCTAATATAGTATCTGCTACACCACCCACCTTGGTGTCGTCTGCACATTTAACCACTTTACTGTATGTATTGGTGTCAGTTCGGTTCTGTTTTGCTATTCATTGCAATTGTGGTCATTGGCTCCCAAAGGGATATTAAACACAAATGTTTGGTGTTTTATTGTATTGCAAAGTGGTTACTAATTAACAAGCACCCAATGAGACTTTCTCTGAGCGCTGTACGTAATGTCCATGCAGAGAAATGAAGACAGAATTCCCCAAAGGTTCCCCAAAGGCAGAGGTTCCCCAAAGGCAGAGGTTCCCCAGAGACAGAGGCGGCCTTACCCCTCTCGCACTGCGGACCAGTGAAGCCATAGACACAGGCACATCTGTTGGGCCCAATGCAACGACCTCCATTCTGGCAGCCGTTCTCGCACACGGCTGGGAAGAGAGCAGAATGGGACGTCAGCCATGTGCCAAAGCGCCGGAGGGGGCTTGGGATATCAGGGGAGGGGGGTTGGCGTGGAGGATACTCACGCTGGCCGCAGTGTGCACCCGTGTAACCCTTCTGACAGAGGCAGGAGTCCTCATTGCAGCTTCCACCGTTCATGCATCTGACGTTGCAGGACTGAACTGGAAAGGGAGACGTGCAGTTAGAATTATGGGGCATGCGGCTCCACATGACTCCGCTCAGAAACGAGTGATTCCAGCAGGTGTCTCTTGCCAAGCTGAGCCAACGGAGGATAACGGCTCTTCACCAGAACCCGGAGTGTGGGAAGCAGCGGGCCTGACCAGCTGGAAGGCCACCTGGGGGGAGGGCGCGGGGGAGGTTATCCACGCCCGCTTTACACACCCCATTCCATCAGCGCGTTAACCGTACACACTGAGGGTTCCGCATGTGGGAGCTCGGTGCGTCACGCAGATGTAAGGCGATCGCCCTGCACCTGCGAGAGCCTCACGTGATGTCCACATGCTGAGATGAGGCGGCTGAGCAATAAGAACACAGCGCCTCCTAGTGGAGCTCGTTTATACTGATACCTTGTTTACAAGGGTCCAATCACTCGTGTTTGGATGTGCGTGTTCTCTGTCTGCGAATGGCAATAGGAGATGGAGTCTACCCTCAGATGCTCAATAAACTCTGGCTCTTGTTGGTCAAGTGACTAACGTCCAGTGAGAGGGGCGTGGCTAGGACCTTAACTCTGAGACCGAATCTGTCTGAGGGTCCTCACATTGAATTCTCTCTCTCTGAAGTTATGTTGATTGCACAGCACCACTGTGACCTATAGAATTCTCAAACTGAGAGCATGGTTGTTAAAGAATCTGAGTGAATCAAATCAGTGGGGGCTCCATTAGGCCCCCACTGCCCCGGGCTCGTGACGCGTCCGTCCTGCAGCTATCGGGTCTAGGAGGAGGGGCTATGAGTACATGCACACTTTGGTTTGGCCTGACCGGCGACGGAGCGGGACTTGATTAAAAGCTTGTGTTCCTTCTTCCTGCTATGCGCCAGTTGGCCCCTGTGGGCTGTATTTACCATAACTATATGTGTGCTGTATTTTTACAGATGTTTCCGGAAAGGAGAGCTCATTGGCAAAGATATTAACATATACGTAAAGGAACACTCGAGAGACGGAAGAAAGCTTCATTTTTTGCTGGACAGCGTCCTACGGTTTCGAAATGGTGAAGCACTGAAAACCAGAGAGTGGTCTAAGCCATGGGCAGCCCACCGCTTCATCTAACAATCAACACATGGCCCACATTCAGGAATGACACCAGTAAGGCATGATGAGTGAAATCTGATGGCGGAATTTAATACGTACTTTCTACATTCTCCATAAACTAACACGGCAATTACACCTAATTAGTGTCACAGTAGATTTTCAGAATATCTATGGGAAATCTGATGCTTAAGCAAACGGTTCATGCTGCGTGTGTATTACATGCTAAAATAAGAAAAGGTAATTAAAGTAATTAAGACTATTATTCACTGAAAAGGTGGAATGGTACATTTAAGAAGGGTGCTGTGAAACAGAGTGGATCCTTTAGTGACGCTCTTTATGAGAAGCATGTCTCTCAAGCGTTTTGCCGTGCCATTGTCATGGTTACGCCATTATAATAACACTCTCAAGTAACAGATATGTTCTGAATCTGGTCTTATACTGTAGACTGGCAAAAGTCTACAGTGTGACTCTCTCTGGGTAAACCTGTTGCATTCATGTTGCCTTCATTGAAATTTCTCATACTGGAATTTACACATTTGATGCAAAAGATGGAGTAATGACAGGGGACCTTGGATTAAAAGATGTCGGATATTATATTAATTGGAATTTGGCATCTTCTCAGAGGAGTTGGACAGTCGGCATTTTTATCTCATGTAAAAAGCAATTAGGTCCGACTTTAGATTCCATTTCATTCTGCAAAGGCCGGTACTTTATAAATACCTCCAGCATATAAGACAAAAAAGTCTCCAGAATAAGAATGAACACTGTATAAAATCTCACTTGTGAGGCGTAAAAAAAAGCTTTAAAATAAATGGAATCCGAAATTCAGGGAAAAGCGAATGGGTGGAAACGGCAGGAAAAGGCCGCTACCCTCCTCCAGCACGGAGCTGTTTCAGCCAGCACATACTGAAGTCGGGGGGCTGATGGCTGATGTGCAGGGAAAGGGGTCCTGACAGGACCGGGCGTGACCGAGCCTGTATCCGAGCGACGCGCTCAAGCAACACCTCCGTCCACAGAGCCTCTGTCACCCGCGGCTCACACAGACAGGCACGCTCAGAGCCTCACGAAGCCTGCCGACACCCCCATGGCAGATCACAGGCGACCTAGCCGCCCCCGTGGGGCAAAGCTTACCTCCGGACGTCGCCCCGCAGCTGGGGGAGAGCTGCCCATTGGAACAGGTGCACATGTTAGGTCTGGAGCAAAATCCTTCCCCGCAGGTGTTTCTGCAGATGGCTGGGAAGGATGGAAAGACAGCAAGAGAGACAATTAGCAAAAAAAAAAAAAGAAACATTGGAGGCAACCGATAGCTGCCCATAGCAAAGCACAGGGCGCAGAAAACAACGAATCCAGAGTCCAGAGAATCGGCAGCATGAATTATCATCTAATACTGCTGCCACAAGACTATAAAACCTGCGGTCTCTGGCCTAGACGCCTGCTGTTAGCATGTAGCAAGTCAAATGCTGTTGGCACGGCTGACCCCCGCCCTGCCATGCTGACCCCCGCCCTGCCATGCTGGGAGGACTGGAGCTACTTACGGACAATGCACTGGTTTCCTCCAGGGAGAGTTTTCCACCCCGGGCAGCAGTAGGAGTGGAACCGAGATCCACACACATTGGGCCTGGAACAAACAGACGGGCGGATGAGCTTCCAGCTTGGAGGACAAAATGGCCGACATCGACGCCCACCTGTCTCGCCCAGATTTTAAGAGCTATCGCTCTGGATTTTATCTCCATACCTATATTCACCTACATTCTCCATTGGCTTCTTTTTCCTTTCAAACGTGCTGCATTTTTGGCAGCTGGCCCGTCTTTCTTTATAAAATGCTTTCTATGGCTGACAGAGAGAGAGCAGCCTGACCTCTGGCCCGGCTCGAAACCTCAGCCGGTCGCTCATATCTCTTTAACTGACACTGATGTACATTTGATGTACATGCTTGCAGACCAGTGTTGACTGAGCTTTCATTCACATGCCCACAGTATAGTAACAGGCCACACAAACAAAGATTCAGTCTGGAATGAAATGTAAACCCCTGGTGTACCACACGCTAATCCTGTGTGCTCTGCTGGCTTGACAACAATGCAGCAAATATCATCTTCTGCCTGTTCATGAGACGCTTTCTCTCTCTCTCTCTCTCTTACACACACACACACACACACACACACGCACACACACACTCTCTCTCTTTCTCTCGCTCTCTCACACACACAGACTCACTCTCTCTCTCTCTCTCTCTCTCTCTCTCCTTCTGCATTAGAGGTTTGAGGCTGGCTATAGTGCAGCCGTAAACCGGATCTTTCGAGTGTCTTGGAGCTGAGTGGACTTCCAACCACATTACCAAATGGCACTGGCTTCAGTGTCGAGGCAATAAAGATCCACTGGGAGAGAGCAAGACGGGCAGGGGGAAGGCAAGGGACGGGGGAACGGGAGAAGAGAGGGATGAAGATAAAAGGAGAGCAGATCAATGACACACATCTAAGGGCAGAATATGTATCTTCAAGAGACTCTGAAACACGTTTATATTTTTAAAAAACCACTGCTGTGATGTACATCATTCGTATTCCCAAGGCAAAATAAATGTGCGGAGCTGCTCATTGGTACCGTGCTTCGCTAATACGACCCAAACGGTCCATGAAATCCGGATATATACATATTTGGGGGGTTGCGCATTTAGCCCGAGGTAGAGTTTAAGCTGTTTCATATGCTCTGTCAGGTTGGACCACGTTCCTCAGAATGTCTGTGCACCTTTGCCAGGGTACATGATCAACATATTCAAACATCACTGTTTTCAGCACTCAGTTTAAAAGGAATTAACTCTGAGGACCATTTGTTGATGTCAGCCAAGAGTTTGCTAACAGCAATAACAGCAGAACAGAATACCCTTACTGTCACTGCACAGGTACAACAAGACTTAGTCTGTAGCTTATGTACCAGGTGCTATTACTGATCATAAGTTAACCAAAAGTAGAGCATAAAGAATAAAATCGTATTAAGTAAGTAGTAAATAAACCAGTAGTAAATATATCAGAACCAGTACAGTACTAAGAAAACCACAAATAAATAGCATAAACAGATGGTGACAGTATAAGCAGAGAAAGACTTCTGCATATCAGGAGAAAGAAATATTACAACGGAAAGAAGGACCATGGTGGGGAATGTCTGCAGCTCCCTCAGAGATGTGCTGCTTCCGGGGAGGACTTGAAATACAGACAGAAAACACCATGCTGACAAGTGCTGGTAGGAGGAGAAAGAGCTCTTTGTCTCATCGGAGTAACCCAAAGGCACAGAGAGCCGTAAAGATCCAGCAAAAGATTTACACAATAACTGTGACACGAAAAGGAGAAAATGCCACTCGAAACTGACAGAACTAGTTGGAAACGACCAGAAAGTAAAGAAGGCAAATCTAAGAGATCTTTCAATGTTCTTTCAATGTTGTCACCAAAGCAGGGAGTCCCTTGAGATCCAAAAGACTCCATAATGTTGTGGCTGACCTGCTAAAGTCCCAGGAGATGCTCCCGGCTCCGGTGATAAAATATCTACAAGAGCATCTCTGTGCAAACAACAGCCGTGGGCAAGGCAGCCACATGACTGAGGGAGCCGTCTGAGAAAAGGGCGACCCTCGTTTCAGGAGTCTCAGCACTCCATGGGGGTCAGGGGTCTTCCTTCAAAGGCTTCTGACCCCAGTTAAGAGAACATTGTTTCATTCTGTTCAGAGTGACTGTGCCTGCTGTTCTTCTGCTGTCTGACATTAATGGGCCCTTTTACATCTTCCTCCAAACCCAAAGAAGCTACTCATAGGTTGCTGTTGACCTTTTCCAGCCACAAGGATGGTTTCAATTCCAAACTCACGCTACGCTACGCCAGACATAGAGACATGGAGCTTACAGCAGCTCGACCTCCTTCAATGTAGCAACATCGCAGTCAATATTGATCAAATCTTGGTTTGGGGCTTCAAAACGCATACAAAATACTGTCTTATCTGTTGAAATACACATATTCTTCTCTAAAGCCTATATGACACTGAAATTTGAGTTCACAGAAAAATCTGTTTGCCAAATCCAATCCAAGATGGAAATTAAAATCCATTATTCAAATCGACGTTGTACCTCGTTGTATTCAGGTGGGTAAACTTTGCTATGCACATCAATTACAGAGGAAAAACTGATGGCTGGTTTAATAAAAACAAACAACAGATGACTAAAGCATCAACAACTAGTGAACATCTGGAATTTCAGGAGATCTGCTGCTTGTCTGCTCTTTACGTCTCCTTTCTACCTATTGACTACTTTGGCATAAACAGGAAGGGCTTTCAGCAGCAGAAATCAGGTCATCCTTAACCCATCAGCAGCGCCCCTTTCCTCTCAGCTGGGGACATTAGCTGAAGCCAGCCTCCGATTTCACTGTCAATCGCACGATATCAGTAACAAACGTGGCGGATTTTCGGGGAGCGATGAAGAAAACTCACTGACGTTGACTTTGGAAGAACCCTGAGGTGCTGAATCCAGTCCTCTGTGCTTAGACACTGCCAAACATAGGATATACAAACCTCTCCCCTTCACTTATTTGGCTGCAAAGAATCACTCTTACCCCAAAGAGTCATTAATAATTAATAAATACTCATTGACATTTGCCATTTTTAAGTACAAACAACTTTCTGGACAGAGACTTCAGCTTCCAGATCTCAGCCTGTTCTCGTCGGTGATGTTCAGGAGGTCCCCAGTAGATTAGGTCACTACCTCTTTCCTTATATGGTCCAAATTGGGTGTTGCTACGCAAGCCAGCACACCAGACCCATTCAAACTCACAGCAATAACGATATCTAGCAATGTCTGACTCAGGATAGCTTGGAACACAGGGCCAACAATTGCTCAACACCGTATTGCTGCACTGCGACCACGGCCTGATGTAATGGACATTTCTGGGATAACCGTACTCCACAAACACTAGCCCAGCATGCTCAGAGAATTACTATCACATCATTGTGCTGGAGTGAACCCTGACTCACTTTCCACTTTTGCACACTTTTCTATCCACCGAAACTCAAGGGATGCTTAAAAAATTACTGGACAATAACCGAACCATAGTTTGGAATAGTCTTCCTGTTAGTGTAGAGCAGGCTAAAGCCCTGGGTTCCTTTAAATCAGAGCTAGATAAAAAAATTTTAACAACTCTGAGCTATTAGATACGTTCTCCCCAAAGGAGCTTGAAGGGCCAAATGGCCTCCTCCCGTTTGTAAATTTCTGATGTTCTTATGATAATCGATCACACTTTCTGCTCAAGAAAAAAGCTCCTAGATAATAGCTACTGTGTGCTGTGCCTCTGATGTGCTTTTTCTTGCCCTTGTACAAGGAGTAGGGCCAACAAAGACTCTTTTTTTGCATGTAAGATAAGTATAGAAGCAGAAGGCCAAGGCAGAATGAATTTTATGCAAAAAGGGAGACTGGAATTATTTACCATTAATATAGACCATGAACTACAACAAACTGGGTTGAATCAAGAGTCTGGATTTGATCTGGCTGTTTTTGAGCAATATGGTCTGATATCTTGACTTGGCTCTCTTCAGTAGCATAAGACTCTTGATATCATTTCAAATGACCAAATGAAGCCTATGCAGGAAATAGTAGCACTGCCAAAGGTATAGCCTGTCAAATACTGGACAAGACATTATGGGGCTGAAAAAACCCATTGTTGGTTTTGGAATGTTAAAGGAAAATATTTCTGGGAGCCTGTTAGCGTCTCAGCTGCTAACAGACCCGACACCTGCACTGCAAACCTAAATCACTGACAGTTCAAAAACTTTCACAGACTCAAGTTAACATTATACGGATAACTGTGAAGGTTTAAAAATTACTTCACTGGGGCGTGTTCCATGTTACACAATTTTCCTTTAGTGATTAAAAGCATTTATTTTCTTTACTGAAAGCTGGCTTGGCTGAGCTGTGTTTTTCTTTACTTTGTCACCTGCAGCAGACTGAACAAACGCCCCTTGTTGCGGATCAGACCGATCGAAATACAGTTTCCTCCGCAGCTTGGCTGGGGAGTCGGGGATTGTGGGAGAAAGTAATGGGAATGACGGGGCTTAAACTATTCAGGACAAAAACGCCTTGTTTCTGAATCACACGAACATGCACAATAAGCAAACACAACAGTGACATCTATGTCACCCAATTAGTTTGTGGGAGAAGTCATTCGTTAAATAAAAATCAGTCTGTCCCACATTCATTCGGCAAATTACTGAAGGAACATTGCTGGATTAAAGCATCCACAATTGAACTATAGTTGTATTTATCAAAAGGTATGCTGTACAATTTACTGACTTTCCCTAATAAGTTTTACCGTGGATAAGCCTTAAAACTGAAATAAGATTTGATGTGAAATATGCGATTCCAGTTAAATAACTTTGGGAGCGATATATCAAATGTTTCCCTTAAAGGCTCTAAAATCTTATTCGCGTTGTGACAATTAAAACAAGGCTGAATCTGGAGTTTTCGCAACAGGGATGCCTCCTCCAAAAAGTGAAACAAAAGACTCACCCCCGCAGCGACTCGGGGCCCCTCCTCCGGACCCTCTGCGCCTCCCTCTCCTCGGTGGGCGCACTGAAGCGGCTCGCCTGGTAGTTTCCGTCCCCCTGGCCGTGGGCGCTCTGGAGGGCTGCCCAGCACACGGCCGCCCATGCCAGCACCAGCTTGCCGAGCTTCCACATCCCCTTAGCGCCGCGCACTGCGCTGCTCCTCTTCTCCGGGGGTCCCGCTCTGCCTTTTTCCTGCCCCGCGGCTACAAGCGGCTTTGCGGACTTTATCTGCGGCACCCAAGACCGCGGCGCTGGGTCAGAGACAGGGAGGGAAATGCATATAAAAAGTTGGCACTTTTGGGAAAGGTAAAGGTTGTCGAAAGAGCATTTTCAGTTTTAAATTAAATGCATGCGAATGATATTTTTCGGGAATTACAAAAACTTTACATTTAACGGCCGTTGACAAAGTATGGATATGCTGCACAAAATAATGGCCATTCTCCATCTTCCTCCCAAAATACAGCCATACGGACAAGTATGCAGCTCCGTATACAAAAACCTTATTAGCCCATTCTTCACCGTTAAGCACAATACGTGATTATCATTTTAATAGATATCAATTATCTAACTTTAAACCGATAATTACTAGTGGCAGAACAGACACATCGATAGCTGCAAACGTGTATTTTGAACCATTTCTTCTAGAGATTAATAAGCCATACCATAAACGAAAATAGATGGCACTTGGTTATTTCCCAGGTTTATATGAGATTACGTTAAACGCCGCTACTTCCAGGCGAAGCCCCAGCGCCCGGCGCACTGCCGCTGCCTGCCGAATGAATGGGGGCGGGACGAATTCCAGCACCGAACAAAGAAAGTTTTTTCTTCCGTTTCGTTTCTACAGGTAATAAGCCGTCCCTGTCCGTCCGGCTGCACGCGTTTTAATTAATGTTCTTCAGATGATTTAAGTCCAGTATTTTAAAACAAATCGACTTTTACACAATCGACACGAACCAAAAAAAACACCCACAGAACTGAAGATATGCAAGAAGCAAGAAGACGATACTTGATTCAGTGATACATATCAAAGAAGTGTTATTTTCATGTAAATATGAACCCATTTTCCATTCGCTTAAGCTATTTATTTCAAAGTGCGCCCTGGTCCGATCTAACAGCAGCGGCGACCCACCCCCGCCGTGCAGACGTCTCTGTACAATACAGCCCCGTTACTCAAGACATTTCTCCCATTGTACATTATACTGTAATTTCGAAGCTTGCTTAGAATAATATAATGTTCGATCTTAAGCCCGGCTTTCTATATCTGCAAAAGTATACAATTTACTCAACAATGATCGGCGATCATATATACATTATATACATAATTATAAAATCCTTAGGTTTAAAATTTGTTATTTTTCAATGGGATATAGCCTATGTGACATATTAATGTACTAATGCAGATTTACTGACCTGTTTTTAAAACACATAGACATTTTTTGGTAATTATATAAATACATTGACACAATATTCGATTTCTAGAGGTTGGAGCTCAATATAAGTCGAATTTGAAGTAGTACTATACCTCGCGATTGCTGGAGTGCCTGATAGGTGAGTCCAGAGTTGCTAATAGAAATGGGCTAAATGCTTGAGGATGAAGAATTGAACTGTCCCCTTGTGACAAAAAGGGGGGAAAGGTAAAGCATTATCCTGATTGGGAGGAGGGAGGTCCTTCTTTAAGGCACGAGAGAAAGGGGGGTCGCTGACGGACGTCAGGGCAAACCCACTGCATTCCTCTGCTCTCCCTCCTTCCCTCCATCCCACTCTCACAGATACTCTAACACACACACGTATCTCCATTTGAAAGTCATATGGCTTCCTTACACCAGGCAGCTGTGGAGCCCACCTGCACCGGGAAGCAGAACTGTGGAGCATTTTAAGAAATGCCCACCAGTGGTACTGTCCGGACGTAGCGGCGTCGCTTAAGCGCTGAGATACAGGCCCCGTTTATGGGGTCCTCTGTGAGACTGAGACTCGCCACGCCGGCAGACGTTCTCTGTTCTGTTGCATGCCGGCACACAATCATACCCTTCAGTGACGGGTAACTGTGAAAAGTCCCCCTTAATAATAGAACGAGGGGTAAAAATGTTTGTCGTCCAAACGTGTGTTTTGACTTCTCACTACATCTTGGGATCCGTATAAGTGCAGCACATCTGAAAGATAATTGGGAGTCAGAAAACGCTCCCTTGTGTGACCTGGAGATCTGTTCTCCACCACAGCCTTCAAATTCACAATTCCAGCACAAAGGAAGTGAACATCTGCAAACTGACTGAGCAGCCGAGTGCCTCGCTAGTGCTGGCATGTCCGGTGACGCGTCCTTCACGAGAGCCGCACGATCCAGGGGACTCTGGACATTCATGATGTTCCCAAAATGGTGAAAATTCCTCTGTTACCATAGAAGTCTTGCTTCATTTTTCACTCTGCTTCTTTGCTGCTTCGTCAGCCCCGCGATATTAAACTTTAAAGCAAACTGACAGGAACGGCAAGTAAGGGACATTCCTGGTGGAGTGAGATGTAAGAATGATTTTACATGTGGCCCAAGTGAAGTCAAAAACATTATTTTTACGTGTCTTTGACCTCAATGGTCTCACTTAGCCAGTTGCAGAATTAGGGGTGTGAATGATAATTTTCATTTAACACCCCAGCAAACTGTGTTTTATCTCTTCCATAAACAGATCCACCCCCCCCCTACTCTGTGACATACCAAAGCAATGCTGTCTTGATCCACAGGGACCAGGCCAGTGTTCCGAATTAGCCTCGACTCTTCTCTCCTTCCTCCATTCTCTTCTGTCGGGTTTCCGTGTTTGTTTTCATTGATAAAGGCAACTTGAGAAGAAGTGGGGCTTCAGCCTTGGCATTTTCCCGTTTGGCACTCTGGACATTATTGCTCTCGGGGTGACTGGAGACAGCCGTATAAACAGCACGCTGCCTTCTTGGGAGGGTGACTCCTGTCAGGGACCGTGAAAGGGCTGCATGGTCCCTGACCATGATGGCGTGCGGAAATCAGCCTCGAGAACAAAGACATTAAACACAGCTGCCATCTGCGCTCCGCGAATGTGCCCTGTAAGTTCTCTCTGTTGAAAACACTCCCGCCGGTTGTCACATACCGCTGGAAGTTTGTTTGTTTAGCATTGCTCATACAAAAGAGAGCCTTATGGCGACTGCTGGGGGCAGATGCAGTAAATCGTACCTCGTTTCGCGTGGAAGTTGGGGCGTTTCCCAGCTATGATTGCATATAAGAAATGACAAGTCGTACAGAAACCAGATGAGAGCACAGTTGGTGTCCATATGGGTTAAGTCTGTGCCCTAAGCTGCCCTGATTTTCACAGGCCGGTTCTGCACGGACTTTGTAAGAGCCACATTTGATTCGTGGTGTTGTGACTTTTGCGGGGAGAGAGGTGGTAGTGGATTGGGGGGGGTGGAATTACAAATGGGGGG
>JAODKF010000038.1:2292654-2303458 GCA_026779585.1 Mormyrus proboscirostris | reverse complement strand
AGTCTTTAAGAAAGGATTTTCTTCAACCTTAGGATCCTTACTTAGCTGGAGCTCCCCAGCATTAAATAAAAAATGTGGCCAGGGTGGGTGACCATGTAGAAGACAGGGGCCTGTCAGTAGGGGAGCCCCAGCGGTGCGGTCAGGGCCAGCCCCAAATCCCCTGGGACAGTGGTGTGGGTTTCCTGGAGAATGCCCTCGCTGCTCTGGGTGCGATGTGAAACGTCGGTTTCCTGCTCACATTCCCCACCGCCCTGACGGTGTTGTTGTTGGCCTGGAGTGCAGAGCAGAACCAGTCAGACAGACCTTCCCCAGGAGCCTGCAGACTGGCTGCGATGTATGTTAGCGGTCAGACAGACACTTAGCAGCATCTGGGAAACACTTCCAATCGCCGTCCCCAGACTCTCCCCTCTGTTTTGTTTTTAGATTTTTCACACTCCTCTGCCTGCCGAGTTTGTAAACATTTTGTATTGCATTAACTGGGTCAACTTATTAATCAGCTTCCTGTGGTCCCCAAAAAGCAAGAATGTTTTGGATTCTGTCATTCAGAAAAGGAGAGATTTTAGTGTTTGTGCAGGCAGCGTCCGCCGTGAGACTCAATGACTGCGGAGATGCTATAAGAACCATCTTAAGAGATAAACCTGAGGAAACACATTCATAATGCACTATTATACATTCATAAAGCATTATAAACATGGCTATAAATATTTATAAAAAGGCATAACACATTATGCCATGTTTATTATGCATTATGACTGCCTTTAGAGGCTCTCATCTATAATGCACTATGAATTCCTTTATAATGCAGTACAAAGCCTCCTTAATGCTTATATTGACTATTATAATATATTATAAAGGTATCTATAGTGCATTACAGATTCTTAGAGCATTCATAATTCATAACAGACATGGCTATAATGTGTTATGCCTTTTTATAGATATCTATAAGAGCTCCTTATTAAATAATAATCGTTTTTATAGTTTCTGTGAAACGTTTTCTGTTGCTTTTCCTACATCATTAGGTCTTTTGTTTCATGATGCCTCATTATGTTTATGATCTACTGCGTAAAAAATAATGTTTTCTCAGATTTAAAGTTCAGGCAGCTACGGCTGAATCAAACGTTTAAAAACTCGTATTAGAATTTCTCATTATACCTGCACGTCAACTGGAGTCCATTAAAATGACCGATAATCCCCACTTCACAGCAGTGATGATTGACGTGTCACTTAGCAGAAACGTCACTCGCAGCAGCTATCATTCATTACCCTGACAGTGACGTGCCGCTCTAATAAAGGGGTCATTGAGGCAGTGCTGCTTTTTTCCATGAGAAAATTCCATGAGAAAAACTGCCACTGGAACAACACGGACACAGGAGATTGGGGCTGTTTTTCTGAGTCATTTAACTGCAAGCCATTTCGTATGCTGGGTGTCGGGAAAATATACATCACTTTCTAGTCTGATCTTCCCTTTTTCTCATCTGTCTCCCAGTGACTAAGTGGGAAGGTTCATTTTATTCCTAATGCGGCCAAAGCTTAGATCCTTGTATCCAAAGTTTGGATCCTTGGATCAGATCCCACCGCCTCCATCGTTACCCACACCCACCTGCCCCTGGTTGTGTGGCCATAATCTAACATTTCTCTAAGCTGTGCCTCATCTGACCAGAATCAATGGGGGAATTAAGTCAATAAATTAAGCGTAAGCTCTGACAAAACTCAGCACAAAGTGGTGGCTTTGTGTCATAAATTAGCTGAAAATGTATCTGGTGTCATGAACCCGCTCGGACCCACAGAGGGATTGCTCACAGAGCCTGTATTTAACTAGGCAGACTGAACAGAAACAGGGAGCGGGTAGAGCCATGGTCATACAGGCCGGGTCCAAAACCAAGAAAAGACACAGACACGGCACACGGGGTTCTCACGAGGAGGAAGAGCGAGGGGCGGAAGAGCAGGAGGGAGGTTGAGGCGGGTCGCAGGGAGAGTCGGGCAGAGCAAGCGGGGCGGAACGGAGCGATACGGGAAACAGCGAAATGCACGCTCAGTGTGTATCTTAGCATCTACAGAACCTCGCCCCGGGCTGTGGTGTTGTCAGGCTTTTATCTAATGTGGAGTCCCGGTGTTGGTCGGGGGCGGCCACTTCCCATCACCGGTCCGCCGGCGGGGCGTGTGACACCTGGGAGGCTGACTTGAGGCTGGGAGGATGAGAAGCTGCCTGACCATTTAACGGCAAACAGGCGTGTGAATTCCATCCATCACAAACCTGAGAAGGGTGACTGAGAGCAGAGCTCTGCAGTCTCACACCTTCTGGCCTGGGGGCTCGAATCCCACCCCTACTGTGTGTTTGTGGAGTCTGCATCAGCATCCTGTGTTTGCAGACTTCCTGTGCACCGTGAGCCTGAACAGGACAGATGAATATCCGCAAAACTGTTTTTTTGTTTAGTGCAGAGCCGGCATGGACACCACTACACTCTCACACATGATTGCACGTGGACGCACCAGTTTTCCTGTGTATGTAGTACATCGGTAATCCAATGCATTTTTGGATGCACCTGTGTGAATATTTATTTTCAGCCATCCTATGAAAACACCCATATCCTAGATAAGTTGTTCTTTATAGTGTGAAGTAATTACATGTGAAATATAAACTATGGAGAATTCTCCGTGGTAAAACCAAGCCAGCCCCATTTGTGAAAATAAGCAGACCAGGTAACCAGCACCGAAATGCTGGGGGGTTCACGTAGAGAGTCATGGTACCCCTTTGTAAACCTTGGCCAAGAGCCATCTGGAATAGCAGCCAGGAAAATGAGCTCGCTGTCTACCGCCCAAAGCCAGACAGGACACCCGAAGTGGGCGGAGTCTACTGCATCTGTAAGGACCCTTCAGAGGGAATAAAGATCCATGCCTGGCCAGACCAGGGGGTGGAAGCACATGGACGTTATGCCTTAAAAGCTCCCACTTTGCATTTCCATTTATTTCCATTCCAAGTTCTTGCAGTGACAGAAGTGCAGAACCTCAAAGCAATAAGATGTCCGCCACAGAGCGTATCAGCCCCGATATCAGCCTTTATTTTGATCAGACTCAGATCGCAGTGCCAGAAACACATTCTCCGTCTTCAGACGTGAAGGCAAGACTAATTTCACACGCCCAGGTCAGATACGTGTAACATTTTCTTTAAAAATCTTTAAAAATTATCTATAATAGGTTGATTAATTTTGCATGGGAGAAGACGACTGTGTCACAAATTCCATGCTGAGTTCATGGTGAGTTCAAGTATAAGGAAATCTAATTGAGCTCTTGAAAAATCATCGGAAGATTTGTTCTCAAGTCCAAGAAATCTTTTATCAGCTGGACAGGGTGGGTAAAGGTAAGAAAGGGTCTGTCATGAGTTCTCGTCACACAACAGCACTTCGAAGTTTAACCACGACTTCTAGCTTAATATTTCCGCATGTATTGCTGCTATTCTATCCCTTTGCTTCGATCTGAAGTGATTACACGTACGCCACTTTCTCGCCTTGATTGTTTTGACTGGCCTTCATCTCTTTAATGCCCCATTTAACCAAAGATATGCTATCTTTCTGGTGAATGTGATAAATTGTATTCGGAATTCTATTTCGCAAATGTAATACTAAATGAACCATTTATGTAAGACCAGCATAGCGATTATATAACCCGTTTTATATAAGAAAATGTGCTTACAGTAAAATCAGGCCTATGTTATAACATACAGACGGATGGACGGACGGACGGATAGATAGATAGATAGATAGATAGATAGATAGATAGATAGATAGAAATTTAAATGATCGTTTTTAGGTGGTATTTCGTATTTGTTTTCTGAACACTACAGGAGGTCAGCTGACGGGCGTACGGTGCGCTCCCCCGGGCTAAGCGATGCTGCGTTTACAGTAGCGCCCTGAACCAGCACTTGGGGGCGCTCGTCCCTACCGAAACACCCCACGAAGTTTTCCTTGCAGTTCCGCTATGGTCATCGGCAGAAATGAAGATGTATGTAAGTTCCTTAGCCGGAGGCGTATGAGTAAGGCGCCGCATTCGCCTTTTATGTAATGCGACTTATGCTGAAAGGCATCTCATTAGAATTATTACTATCCTGCCCTGAGTCGAGAATTCAGAGAGGCAGCCGACACCAGCCTGTATATTAACGACATTCCCTGAACAGGTAATTTAAACTTCAAACTCTTTTCAACATGACTGGCGTAAAACTATGCCATGCCTGCTTTTAATGATATGATGATTTTAAAATGTAGTTTTGGCTATTGTGTAGTTAGAAATAAAAATGATTTCATTTCAGAATTCTGCCAGAAATTTGTAACACTACGTATGATGCAATTTCATGTCTTATCTGTAAGATATAGGTCATTTTCGAAATAAGTATTAGTGTGATTCACAATTATTTACTGTACTAGAGTGATTGAAACCCCCCATAAAATGTTTTGCTCAAACCATATATATTGCAGGGGCTATAGGACCCGGTGTCCATGTGTTTATTATAGGGGAGTCCTCCCCGCCCATTCTAACCAGTCTGTCGGGGGCTTTCAGAGATAGCGAGAATGGGGTTATAAGCGGAGGGGGGGGGGAAGCGAAGTGGCATTTGGGTCAATGGAACTTTGTCATTTACTTGAATATACGAAAATGTGTTCTTCTGATATTTAAAAAAGTGTGCATTTTTAAAAATCAGTTGTCGAGTTCTAAGAATTCGTACACTTCATGGAGAGTGGTGGGGGTCAGTGCTTTGCGGCGGGTGGTCCTATTATAAAATGTGCCTAGGGGATTATTGAGCTGCGGGGAGGATCGAACGCGCGGTCTGCATGCGCAGTCCGCCAGTTACGTACCCCTGATGTGGTTGGTAGCAAGAACCTCAGTTGGGTTTTAGCTTTGTTAGGGACTAAATAACCCCCCTCCCGCTAAACACACATGTGTATATTCAAATCTGCGCCCGTGGTAGGCAGATTATCCTTTACCTGCGGTAGTAATTGTGCAAAACAGCAGTACTCTTAGCTCATTTAAAGTGAAGCAAAACAATTTCTGCTAAGCTAATAGACTTCACTCATCACCTTTGATTAAACATTTATGTAATATGACGCGATTTCACACCCATCCAGTGAAGCACGCCTCACCTATAATTTCCAAATATGCGCGATTCGCGCATTCCCGAGGTTAAGATGAGCCACAGACGTTTAACCAATCAGGACGTGAGATCAACCGTCAGGAAAGTCACATTGTCCCCAATACTCTAAGTGAAAGAGGCCAAATTAAAAATGCCTTGATAGCTAAATACTGTTGTTGTTGTTGATGATTGCTGCTTATATTGCTTAGTGTAAACAAGAACATTCATTTTTTTGTTTTAATTATTTTATTGAGTAAAAAAACGTGGAATTTCGTTAGTGTAATTAGATCTTTCTGAAAATGTGAGGATTAGAGTTGGCACCAAACCCAAATATTATGGAATCATCCCGGAACTTTGCTGCAATGACGACGTTTTGGCTTTTGTTGGTGTGTTTTTGTCGCACATGTAATGTAAAGCAAAGCTGTAATGTAATACTGTGCAGTTAGGGTGACCAGATAATCCATGTCAGGGAGGGCGCTCTCAGATAGGACCGGAATTGTAAATTGCCGTTTCAATTAAAAGGACCTGGATTTCACTTGAGCACTGAGTTCTTGCTGTGGGCTGATTGGTCAGACTCCTATAATCATGCATGTGTCACTAATGTTAATGTGAAACAGCTGGATGAGTCTTTCAGTCAAGGAAACAAACCAGTCAAAGCACAAGAAGAACTGAACTATTTAGCCGAGCACAGGAGCCTTTCAGTTTGAAAGTAGTTTGTAAAACCCGAAGTAGCTCAGTGTCCTCCCTGACATGGATTATCTGGTCACCTTATGTGTAGCCTACTCATATTTTGATCAAGTCACTCCCTTAATTTTTCGATAATGGTGTTTTTTAGGAAAAGGGTGAACCTGTTGAAAACTGTTAATAATTTTTTTATGGGCATCAGTTTAACCAGGTTAACAGATATACAGCTGAAGGCTCAGGATAAACACTGAATAGGCTACAATTAGCAGCCAATAGAAAATGCTCTGACAGTGTGATGAATGTTTTACTATAATATTTATGATATATTATCGGGTCTGAAGTTATGGGGAGGGGGGAGTCCCGAGTCTGCGTCACAAAAAAACCACTGGGAGAGACACAGCTGCAGTCTAACCCAAAAGTCTCTTTCTCTGGACTGTACCCCCCCAGGATGGAGGCACTAGATCGATGGCTGTGGTGGCACGAGTACTGGCTCCCCCCGGGCATCACCTGGGACGACATGGAGATGGAGGGAGGCACTCCTCGGCCACGAGACCTGCTCGCCACGCTTCCCCTGGCCCTGGGCTTCATTGGCCTGCGTTTCATCTTTGAGAGGTGAAGGCTCCGGGGTGGGGCTCCGGGTTCTTTGCATGCGGTTGGTCGCTCGTCCCTGTGCACGGCCCCTCTCGCTCTCTGAGCCTCGCCTCAGCCAGAGGCCTCTGCCAGGAGCACCGGCGTTCTCTGCACCTGTGTATTATCCAAAAGAACCTGTTACAAGGAATGTGACCAGAAGCAGCGCAGAGTGACGAGTGACAGAGACATACAATCCCTTAGTGTGGGCTCAACGCTTAGTGGCCGTTTTCTTATTTGATGTTTCCGGCACAAATAACAAACTGTGCCGACACAAAGAGGGCCGCTTGTCATGCATAAGAATCGCTTATTCGAAACATGCTAAATGGTTAAGTAAGTGATAGCCTAAGGAGGTGAACACATAGCTTAGTGATGTGTAAGGGGGTTATGTAACGTATGAGGGTATAATGTATAAGGAAGGAATGTAATGTATGATGGAGTAATGTTTAAAGGAGTAATGTGATGTTTAAGGGAGTAATGTATGAAGTAGTAGTATATAAGGGAGTAATGTAATGTTTGAGGGAGTAATGTTTAAAGGAGTAATGTGATGTTTGAGGGAGTAATGTATGAAGTAGTAGTATATAAGGGAGTAATGTAATGTTTGATGGAGTAATGTTTAAAGGAGTAATGTAATGTTTGAGGGAGTAATGTATGAAGTAGTAGTATATAAGGGAGTAATGTAATGTTTGAGGGAGTAATGTAATGCTTAAGGGAGTACTGGCCCCGTGAGTGGAGTGGTTTGGTTTTCAGTATTTCTTATGGCAAACAGGGCCTGGAGGGCCTGGATGAACACTCACGTGTGCATACAGAAACACACACACATCGATGAACACTCACATGAGGTGTGCTTCATGCCCTTCTTGGGGGGCTCAGCAGATGAAGTTTTTGTGTCTGTGATCAGAAGCTTGCTGGTTCAACTCCCATCCTTGGTATAATCATGATGTTGTTGAGCAAGGTCCATCACCCCCTGCGAAATGATAAATGTCTGTCCCTGCACTCTGACAGCTTTGCTCTCACGTGCGTGTGTCTCGAAGGAGAGCAAGATGAGATGTGCAAAAAGAAGCATTCTAGTGAATCTGGACTCATATGTTGAAAAATGGGAAATAAAGCATCATTTCATTAGACTAAAAATCATACTCTTTATTTGCTCCTCCCACAATGGATGGTCCCCACTTTAAATGATGTGCCCTCATATCAAGTAACCATTTGAAATGGAAGGTTACTATTTCTGGGACATTCTTAAATGTGCACTGTAGCAGTGTTCAGTGCATAGCCAATGTAGGGAAGCTGCAAGTCTGCAGACCCCTAACCAGCCTTGAACTCCCTCCAGGGCAGTGGCGCGGCCCCTGAGCGTGCAGCTGGGGGTGCGGGACCGGATTCGGGTACGAGTCACTCATGTGCCTGAGCTGGAATCCTTTTATAATCAAAACGGCCATCAGCCTTCACAGGTGAGTCTGCTAGAGCAGGCAGAGTGTTTTTTCCAGTTTAATTTTCAATTGTTTGAAGGTGAATGAAATATTTTTCCACTGATGGACCAGAGCTAACCTGGTGGCTGTTTCTTGGGTGAGGTTTGCTGCCCTTTAGATGTACAGCCCAGGTATTCCGCTAGGTGTTCTGATGGTGTTCTTTGTATGAACAGGTACAAACCATGCCCCAAAACAATCCAAGAGCACCATCTAGTGGAGTCAGAAAATACAGCAAATGGTTCATGAAGCGTCACTTTGTCCATCACTAGAATACAGCCTATCAGTGTGTATCTAACTATCTGTAGCTTGATCTCAAATCTCCAATGTCTTCAATGCACAATCTGAATTAATATTCACTGGTTGGTACAGATGTTTGAAAAACAGCTGGATATCAGTGTCTTTTATTTTATGGCCAATTTTAAGGTGAGGAAAAGGGGAGGGTCATGCCTATATAATTGCACCACAGGAGCATCTCAAGGAGAACCTGCCTCCGCTCACATAGGCAGTAGAATATGGAAGCATTTGGCCTTATTGGTAACACAGAAATAATTGATGAAGCTCCCAAGTATAACCTGGTGCCCTTGGTTGCCCTTTGTGTGTATAATGAAGTCCCTGATCCTTCATGCTGTCCTGCGGAGGGTCATGCATTTCTTAAGACTGCCAATACGGCAGCAGTACTTCAGAAAGGCTGTGTATCATGTGGCGGGGCTCCTTTTTAAAGCTGAATATCTGTCTGATTTTGGGCTTTTTAGAGAAAAAAAGAACTATTTATAATGCGTAATTATTCCCAGGCTAAAGATGAACCTTTGCCATCTAGCTTGCTTCCTTTATCCAGCCCCCCCAGGTCCTCTTATTGATTTATAGATTGACTGTCACATGACATAACGAATGAAGGTATCAGAGCACGGCCAGGATGGGTAAAGACAAAACTGTGACCCAGTTTAAACAGCGACTGCCGTAGCTTTGGCTTAAGGTACTGTTTTCACAGTAGGTTGAGATGGTTGGACTGGAGACTTTGGTTTCTGGAGCAGCATTACAGAAAAGGACTGCTGCTGTTTCAGAAAAAAACATCGCGTTTATGGTGATTTTCATTGAGTTAAGTTACTGTGACAATAGATGACTGCTGACCTCATAAACTCCAAGTTTAATTGTAATGTAATTGCTGAGGAGGAATTTTGTAACGTTCAGGGACCTTGCAGGTTCCATCTTACATAAGCCGCTCACGATCGGGGCCTGAGAGAGGCAGGGATACCCCCAGTAGATCCAGGTTGCGAAGGTAAAATTATACGTGAAATTGCGTCGTAGAGCTCAAGGTGACGTTTCACTGGGTGCCCAGAATTTCTAAGAACACTCATGCTCTTTAATAAGAAAAGTCATTCTGTAGTTCACTCACTCGTCTGGGCAAGGGCAGCGTGTGGCTCAGTGGGCTAAGCCTCTGTGCCAGTCATCAGATGGTTATCAGTTCAAGTCCAGCTTCGCCAGCTTCATGGGTGCTGCTGTAGGTGGCTGCCCTTCCCAGCCCAGCTTGCTCTTTCCTGTGTGTGTCATGTAAAGCAAGAAGAGAGTTTCCCCGCAGGGATCAATGAAGTCATTAGGTCATTTTTATTTTCTATATGTGCCTCTGCAGCAGGGAGATCCCACCTCACATGCAGGCAACACAATTATAAGAGGCGCTCCGTCCTGCAGGGCCTTGAACTGCCTCACTGTCTACAAGACAAGTTTAAGCATGACAGGGCAAATCTACACTCATATTAGTCTTGGGCGGTTTGTAGTTATCGATTTCTCAATCAATCAAGGTTTTATTTATCAAGTACACAGTTATTCTCGGTACAAAATGCAGTGAAATGCTTAGTTGCTCTAGGTCTGTGAAATTAGGGACACGACTGGAGAGAAGCTAAAGATAAATAACATCAATAAACATTAAACATTAATCATAAATATCCATAAATAGAGTGCAATTTCCAGTAAGGCGACAGGTGGAAGTCAGAAGTATTTACATACGTCCAGTGAGAGTACATCTGAGGTAGGACAGGCGTATGTTGCGTAGGTTGTAGTGGGACACCGTTTACGCATAGATCCTAGACACTGTGCCCTAAGGATCTCAGTGCCTGGGGAAAAAAACTTTTCCCCAGCTTTATTTATCTGTACCGTCTCCTTGAACACACCAGCCAGCGTGCTTTAATGCTCCTGTCCCCCATTAGCAGCCGGGGGGCTGTTGTGGGAGCTCTCCTGTTCAGAGTAAAGCGTAGCTGTCGACTGACTGCTCCTCCACCCCCGTTCAGAGCGCCATCATCAGCCTGAGTAAGAAGTGCGATCTCACTCAGCGGCAAGTCGAGATGTGGTTCCGTCATCGCAGGAATCAGGACAGGCCAAGCAATACCAAGAAGTTCTGCGAAGCCTGGTAAATTCTGCGTTAACGTGGCGCTTCTGAAAGATCACACGTTGCGTGTGCTTCTCCCTCCTGCTGCTGTATCACACACGGGCATCAGCCCCCTGGTCTTCATCCCGTTCTCTTTCATTTTGCAGCTGGAGGTTTGCTTTCTACCTCTCGGCTTTTTCAGCCGGCCTCGCATCTTTGATCAATGTAAGTGATCCAGTTGTGTTTGTGTGGTGGGTGTGTCTTCGCGGGGGTGAAGTTTCACATGTTCTCCCCATGTTTGTTACTCTATTGGTTCTCTGGTTACGTCTAGTAAACCAAAGTCCTGCGGTTGGGTGATTTACGATCCCTAAATGGCCTGTAGTGTGGTGTGTGTGTGCCCTGTGATGGACGTGCGGGGTCTCCCCGGCCTTTTGCACTAAGCTGACTTACACACGTGGACAAAATTGTTGGATACCCTTCAGTCAATGAAAGAAAAACTCACAATGGTCACAGAAATAACTTTAATCTGACAAAAGTAATAATAAATTA
>JAODKF010000038.1:2261372-2271921 GCA_026779585.1 Mormyrus proboscirostris | reverse complement strand
CCCCCCCCCCCCCCCCCCCCCCCGCAGGATCCCGGGGAACAGCCTGCCCTACTGCCACAAGAGGCCCCAAGTGCGCATGCTACTGCTGGCGGTCTTCTGCGTGGGCGTCAGCTTCACCTGGGGATTTTTCCGGAATGAGGATCAGTGAGTATTCATACATACGGCTAAAATAACACCACTAAATATTACATGTTTATTTTACACGTTTGTTTTTTTTTGCTTGCTGGCCCCTTGTGGTTACGCACATCGTTTTTAAATTGCTGCTTTCTCCATTGCTGTTTTGGTTAGACACGGTGACTAAATTTTATTATCCATTTTTGCTCCTGCTAACTGTCTTACCCCCCCCGTAAACTGCTGTGCTGGCTTGCAGGTGGGCCTGGGTGCTACAGGATGCGCTGGGAATTGCCTTCTGCCTTTACATGCTCAAAACAATCAGGCTGCCCACTTTTAAGGTGTGTGTCGTCCCTTGGCCCTCAAGTCAAGTCAAGGGGGTTTTTATTTTCATACCATCCATATACAATCCACAGCATACAGTGGCATGAAATAATAATGAAAGAGGGCCACATATTTATGTATATACATAAAGTATAGAGACTGAAAACAAGAAAAGTGCAACACGTGAGGGAGAGGGGAAAATAAGAATAATAGCTAATAAATATAAATAGAGAATATACATACACTGACTCACAGCTAGGGGTACCCACACGACAGTGATGGCCAAATGAAGCTTTGAGAACCATTTGCTGTATTTTCTGATCACTTGATGGTGATCTCTGTTCAAAAAAGGGCACAAAGCATGTCCCAAAGCAAACCAAGAGCGCCATCTTATGGGCTCAGAAAATACAGCAAATGGTTCACAAAGCTTCATTTGGCCATTACTTCCGTACGTTATAACAGATAGGGTGGTGACTCTAGATCTATTAAATACGACGAATGTGACAACACAGCAGGTATGGTAGCGAGGTAGAACATGTTGCGTGACTGGCTTTAGTCCCCTTCCGTGGCGCTGCGGAGACGGCAGGATGCCTGCCACTAAGGCCCCTTCTCCCACCCTTTGACAGGCCTGCACCCTCCTGCTGGTGGTGCTGTTCGTCTACGACGTTTTCTTTGTGTTTATAACGCCACTCTTCACGAAGGTAACCTCAAGCCGCTCCCCACCCACTGCATCCGCCCCCAGTGGTTTGCTTTTGGAGATTTAGGGTTTGTTTGTTTTCTTTCCCTGCATGCTGTTCAGAGTGGAGAAAGTATAATGGTAGAGGTGGCTGCAGGCCCCTCAGATTCCTCTACGCACGAGAAAGTAAGTCCTCCTGGGGGCTTTTGTGCGCTGGACTGCCGCACGTTCTTCTTAATGTGGGCGGGGGGTTTGGGGTCAGAAGTTGCTGTTCAAGGGAATGAATTCAAATTTGTGCTGGAATGAAATCCAAAGACCCTGTGGTCAGCAAGAACGGGAGTTTTTTTTAATTCCCCGTCTAACACAACAATGGTGTAAAGCAGCCATCACAAGCTCTGCTCCTGGGGATCGATCAGCCTGCAGAGCTTAGCTGCCGCCCTAATCGGCCCCAGCAACAGCATCCCAGTGTTGGCGCCAACCTGTTAGCCTCAGCTAGTCATGGCCAAATGAAGCCTCATTAACCGTTTGGCTTGCTTTGGGCCATGGTTTGAGCACTTATCTGAGAGCACCATCTAGTGGGGTCAGAAAATACATTAAATGATTCATGAAGCTCCATTTGGCCGTCGCAAGCATGAATATAGCTGATTGTCTGTATCAGGTGTGTTAAATTACGGCTGTATCTAAACTCTGCAGGATGATGGATCTCCAGGGGGGTGCTCCATGAAGCGCCGGATTTCTTGCTCACCAAGATAACTTGTCAAATTTTAAGGTAGTGTGAGCTAAATGTAAGTGAACGAAGATGTCCATGTAGCCCCAGACTACCTTAAATCCGACAAGTTATCCGGCTAAGCAAGAAATCCTGTTTCGTGGAACAAGAGTAGGGTTGGTGACAGTTTTACATTGTTTGTAATAATTCATAGTATCTTACAGTATTGCAGCTTCTAAGCTGTGTAATATAAAAATCATGTTATTTGTATGACAGTTTAGCTGTAATGCATACATGTTCATGATCTTGGCGCCCTGTGTAGCTGGGGATGTCTTCCTGGTTTGGATTTTGTAGCGTCTTTCTGTGATTTGATTGCACAGCTCCCAATGGTGCTTAAGGTCCCCAGGCTGAACTTCTCCCCCTTAGCCCTGTGTGACCGACCCTTCTCCCTGCTGGGCTTTGGGGACATCTTAGTGCCAGGTAAAACCAGCCATGCATCAAAGTGCACCGCATTGCTAATTTTCCTTTTCTATAATACAAAAGTTAGTTATAAAGTGTTTGTATCTGCTTGTTTCCACATCGGTTTATGTGTTTTTATTTGTTTTAATTCTCCGTGTTCAAAGGTGAGTGATGGATCAGTTAAAGCCATTCATCAGGAGTCGGACAGCATAGAAATTCACATATAGATGTGACTTATTAAGACTGACATTTTTTTTTTTTTCTGTGCTTTTCTGCAAGGCCTTTTGGTGGCCTATTGTCACAGGTTTGACATCGTGATGCACTCATCACAGATCTATTTTGTGGCCTGCACTATAGGTAAGTGAACCTGCAGCACTTGGGCAGAGTGGGAGAATCTTCATTCTGATGTTTGGTCCACAATAAAACTTTTGCTTTAAGGTTGTATAACGCAAGGTGCCTATTTATGTCCCTAATTAATATTTCTTGTATTAAATATTTGGGTTGGATGTATAGTGATAGTGCAGTATATAGTTTGTGCAACAAAGTATACAGAAAAACGGTAATAAATTGATATTGCCCATTGTTAAATGCTATGTGTATAATGGTGATTGTTAGCTGTGTATTAACCTGGTTGCTTGATGCCTGTCTGCCATTGTCTCCCCCAGCTTATGGCATCGGGCTGCTGATCACGTTTGTTGCCCTGGCTCTCATGCAGATGGGCCAGCCCGCTCTCTTATACCTGGTGCCTTGCACACTCCTCACCAGCCTGACAGTGGCTCTGTGGCGCAAGGAATTGCACATGTTCTGGACAGGAAGTGGATTTGTGGTGAATAGCAGTTTGATATGAGTGCCTTCAGAAAATGCTGTTGTTATTAAGACTGACAATAACTGAAATTAAAGTTGAGTAAAACCCAACTCTCTCAAAACACATTTAATTTGTTTTTCTGGCCAGAACTTTAGAGCCGTGTTTCTCAAGACAGTCCTTGGGGTTTCTTGAGAACTGGTTTGAGAAACTAGAGTCTAGCGTTCCCCTGAGAGCTGTTTATAGTTTGTGTTTCTCAGCTGGCCTTTTTTAATAATAAATATACTGTTTTCATATTTAGCTGTGACTGTTTTTTGCGTGCATGAATCTCCTTGTGTCTCATTTATGGCCTTGCGGTGAGCTGAGATGCCACTCGGCTGTTGCGTGACTCTTGTTTCTCTTGCACTTCACAGAAAGACGTGCCCCAGCCTCCTGTAGTACTGGCACCTATCAACTGCACTCAGACCCCAGAGCAACTCGCGGAAGAAACCCTAAGTAGCTCTGAGCAGCATGGTGCCGACGTGTCCAATCAGAGTGAAGACCCGCCTCCGCTGCAGGAGACCGCCCCTCCTACAGATGTGGCCGGCCAATCAGAATAAGGGACGGTGGCGTGGGATGCCAGTTTCGTATTAATTTAATTATTTCCTATTCACAATGGATAAGCTGTTGTATACTGAAACAATATGAACTTAAGTGGACTACAAATCATGAAGACTTCACATGTGGCATTAAGGGAGGGAAGGAGAACCTGGCTGCAGCTTAAGACCGAATAAAGCTGCACTATGTGGCGGCTGCGAGGCCCAAGCTAAGGCCTGGAAAATTTAAGTCACACACAACAAGCACAACAAGCAGCAAACCTGCAGGCCGGGGCTCCGTACATCCTCACTGCATGCTGCCGTTTCGCTGTGGAAGCGTGGATGGCTCGAGGCCAAGGAGTCGGCCCAGAACGGTGTCCGTCGATCCAGCGGCGGGGTCTTACCTTCTGCTCACCCTGCTCAGTCAGAGCTGGCTGCTCCCACCTTTTTGTTTTATTACTAACCTTACCCTCACACAATTCCGATGCTCATACTAGAATCCAGTCAGCTTTCTTTATGCAGAGGGACATGCAAGAATACCCTTTAAAAAGGGTACTGTCTATTCCCCAAAACTAGGATCTGAAAACCGGCTCGTCTCTGTCATCGAGGCAGATTCAGTCCAGCTTCTTTCCTCTTTATTCGGCCACGGTACCAGTGCATGCGAGTATTTTACGTCTTTGATAACGGCACTCAGTATAAGCTATACCTGTATCTTATATTGATAAGGCAGTTCAACATGCTTGTATTTAATCCCCGTTTTTAACTGTACTGAGACTATGCCCTCAGTTTTTGTATCAAGTTACATATTGGCCTCAGTGAGATTTCTTGGTTTGAAACTGAATGTCTGTGTGAAACTGACATAATAGAAACTGAGTACTGTATTTATGATGTGCTTTCATAGTTTGTCTGTTCCTTTTTAGCGTTTTAAGGTTCAGCAGTACGCACGTGCTGTGTTGGCATCACCAAGCAAAAGGCAGCCGGTTTGTGTACAGCGAGTAGGAGTGTTACACATGCTACCTTTTTTTTTGTTTTATACTTATTTACACCAGATGCTACTTGAACATTTGTACATTGTGAATATGTAACATTACTGTTCATATATATAATACAAATTTGGTTACATTCAGTGTCTTTATGCACATTTGGAATGTGAGCGGATTATTTTACCAATATGCGTAAATATTCTTTAACACTGAGTGTCTCGCTATCACTTTTATAATTTTTTTTTGTTATGTTTCTGAATCTCGTGGCCGGGCGTCCTTCCACAGCCCGGAAGTGGTTTGTTCCTTGTCATGTCGGTAATTCTCATGTTGAACACTAGGTGGCGGTTCCTCGGTTATGACATTTCAGTGGAATAGTGGAACAGGGATTCTGCTTAATGCTGCTTGTAATATTTTTACCACAAACAAGGAAAGTCTGGAAATTGATTTGCAGAATCTCCTTCTGTTCGATAGTACAATTTAGTTGGGAAAGAGGGTCATAGATTTTTTTTCTTTCTTTCTGTAATCATTTGGGTTTGAGTGACTTACGGACACCCCTATCAGTGTAGTCTTGTATAACAAAAATGGTATAACTAACTTACGGACGGCAGTGGACCATGTGGTTTTATATACCTCAGCAGAGGACTACAATAAAGCAGTTTTACTTACTAGTGTTTTTAGTCTTTTGTAAATGTTTAATATTTAGCAGTCGAAAACCGAAGTTGAGAAAACGATGGCTGTTTTGAAAGAACGTAGTTTTAATTCTGTCACCGAGCAGTCAGCCTTATATTGTCTTTCTTGCACTTGGATGGGAGCTGCGTTATTCCGTCTCAGTTTTTAGGAAGGTCGCGTGGCGGTCGCTGACGTCAACGCTGTGCCCGGCGGGCCCTGAATGTCCCTCTGATTCCTCAGGAGAGAGAATCGCTGATTGTGATCTTCAGGCTTCGCTTGCGGCGGCGTCCGAAGTGTTGCGCTTCATGCCTCCCCGCGGACTCACAAAGAGGTGCTTGTGCTTCTACCTGCACATCAGTGGAATCCCATGGGGGCCTTATATTTTATAAAATACTTCTGTTAGTTAGTCTCAATAACCTCTAATCCCCAGCGCCCAATACAGGTGCTTATAAGTGGTTATACTTGTGAATGACCACGTAATATACATATATAAAGTCCGTTTAGCGGAGCTGGTATTGATACATGTGGGTAATTTGCCGGTTATTAATTCAACTAAATACATGCGTTTTCTATTTATTAGGCCTAATAATAATAATGAGCATAATAATAGGCTATTAATCTTTTTAATACGATGTTGTGATTTGTTATACATCAGCATATTAGATCAGACACGTCCACATACAGCCTTGGACGTTTACAGAGACAGGTTATGACATTTTTACATGGTTTCTGTTCTGTAGCATTTGTAATGTCAGAATGGAGCAGAACATAACACAGTATTGCGATGTCAGGTGTGAATTTTTTGCTGAATTTTCCTGTTTCCAATAAATATATTTATGAGTTCTAAGCCCCGAAACCTGTAAGATTATTTTAAAATTTCTCACCGTAGAAGGATATTAAATAAAGGAAACTTGACTAATGTGGAATTTTTTATTGCTGAAGAATGAATGGAATCCCCTTAAATAATGTAAAGAGATCTGGGTAGAGAGCCTGTGAGTCTGTGGGCTTCGCTCCAAGCGTTAATGACATACCCGCCTGCTGTCCTGTTCGGAAAGAAATGACGTTTTATACTCTACTGCATTGTTCGTTTGCTGAACTTGTAGTTAAAAAGGAAATGTCAATGCTATACTTGTTTGTAAGAGCTGGGTCATGGCGTAGTGGCTACACAGGAGGCGCTTACCGTGGATTATGAACATCACTTTACCGAAGAAAATCTGGTGTAACACCAAATTGTGGATGAAAACATTAGTTTACGTTGTTTCTGTATTAAAGAAGATTGTGTTTTTGAGACCGTAAGTGTGCACAGTCGCCCTTATTGTAAATAAGGAGTTTGCTTACTTTGCAGTTACAATAATTAAAGACTACATCAGATTCAATAGTTGAGCCAAAATAATACAAAGAACATTGGGCTTATCCTTTTGGGGGAAATTAAGTAAACGCTTTTGATGTGAAACGTTCTCCCTTGTGGAGTAGGCCGATAATTTGGGCGTATAGGCATCCAAGTGCAGAAATGCGTCAGTGGCGTGATCCGGAATCGGTCTGGTTTCCATTATCGCTTCTGTCGTGTGTCACATTTCAATCGACATATAAATCTCAGTGTGCAAAAGCGCAAGGCACACACGGCGACCTGCGCACCTTTTCGCAATCAGACTCCACGACGTTGCGTTTTAAAGCATCTCATTTACGTGCAACATGAAATTAACCTCTTCGACTGCTATAGTCTCTTCTGTTTGTTTTCTTTAAAAAACGAGAAAATGCTGAATTTGCAACGCGATACGGTGGGAGGGGAGGCTCGGGGGATTCCTGAGGGCGGTAAGCAGGATACCTGCCCGTCTTTGTTACCTAGACGCCCATCTGCTGGTCAGGCACATAATAGTGGTCTTGATAGTTTCTTTGCCGAGTTTAGCTGGTCTGTCCCGAAACCTTTCTCGCTGAAAGAATACTTTGCGCTTCAGTGACACGCTGGAAAAAGACGCTGAAACAGGTAAGTTTTCTTATTCATACAATCTCTGAATATGTTTAACCACTTTAGAGATATGTAAATAATTTTATCCTTGCCGTTTTTTGTTCAAGTACACATTTGTGAAGCTTGTATAACATTTGCCAAATTTTATAGTTAATAAGTCTGAAGTAGTCGGAATATGTTTTGGTATCAAAAATAGGCCTGTTTCGTATTAACTGCGTTAGTATTACTGAAATATGACCTGTACGCGGTCAAAAACAATACGAGTTTCGTCGTTTTTGTGGCTTGGAGGCCGCACTGCATGTAATTGATTGTACTTCGTTATTTCAGGCAGAATTTTTAAAATATTATTGAAGCATTAATCATTTTTTGATGCGTATTCTCTGCTGTCTAGCTATAAATTTCTATATCTTTCCACCTACACCGAACGTCTTTACGCCCACGTTGGAGATGCACCTTAGAACAATCAATCAATCTGCCTTGAGTGTCCTCTCAGTCTCTAATTTTGACTTTACAAATAAAAGAATTACAACAAAAGAAAATCAAAAGGATTTATTTATTTGTCCACGTATTGCAGTTAATGACTTTTGGAGGTTTGAGCATGACTACCAATATAACTTATAGTCGAACATAATTAGATACCCACTCTGCTAAGCAAACCAAAACAAATTTAAGTAATTTAATATAAGGTGAAAAATGCTATTTATTTGATGATTTTGTAGTTTATGTCTTCTTTTCTGCTACGTTTGTCAGAATAGTTTGGCTTGCCATCCGACACCTCATAATTAAATAATACCTATGTTTGAGAAAAAAAAAAAAAAAAAAATTAAATCGGCTTTAGAATCCTTTCTAATAACTTTAACTCCGTATTCCCTGGTGTGCCACATCAGCCGCCCTGGGTGAAGGGGGTCAGTGTCTTCAAATTGTCTACTGTTCTCTCTGGTATTTCACTTGATACGTCGCTCTGCTGCGACACCTACTGTAAGACACGAGTAAGTGTGCCGAAAGCGTTGTGACTTCAGGAATGACCAGCCAAAATCGGGTCAAGAGTAATTCTAGCCTGGGAAGTAAAATTAGGATAAATAAATCTGCACTCGATTGATGCTTTGAGGAAACTGTTGGTATCTATTTCTGTTTTAGACCAGTGTTCTCTAGAGGTAAATACTCCACATTGGTTCCAATGCTGCAATGGAGATGAAGAAGCATCTGGAGAAATCAAAGCTGGCAGCAGCTCCTCCAGTCTGCTCCACCTCCCTCCGCTGCAGGGTCACTGCCCTGGCATTCTTTGTGATCTTCCTCATCACTGGTGTCTTTGCTGGGATGATGATCGGTAATGAGGATTCTGCACCTATTTGAAGTAATTTAGCTTCAGCTAATTTTGTGAATGAAACTGAATTAGTTTAATCAAATGTTGCTTGTTCTTACTGACTCCCCCCCCCCTAATTATCAGCATACCTGAAGCAGGAGGAATATTACTTCATGGAGACCGTGGAGCTGAAAGGTCTCCAGTATGATCCCAGTTTGCAGGATGGGGCAGCCACAGCACCCATAGTGCTCTCCGCCACTTTGAAGACCAAGGTGGGATCACCCTGGAGTCTCGTGTCTCTTAGTGAGATCACTGCATGTTTATCAAGGCTTAGAATCAACTTCCAGAGAAATGGTCTTCTAACCCATGGACACAAATTCCAAGGGGGGGGGGGGGGTGTGGCCCCCCCGCCCCCAAAAATCAAAACCCGCCAATACAACCATAGTCATGTCTCGAGAGACCTTGACCTCCCGATCTCCAAACCAAAGTTACACTCTTGTTGTTATTGCTTATTCTATTCAGGATTAAAGGCTTTTACTGTAATTTTTAAACAAGAATGTTTTATTTGGTACACTTACAGATGAGGAGTGTCTTCCTCGCTTCGCCAGTAGCCGATCGTTTTGTGGACAGTAATGTTGTAACCTATGGGTAGGTCAATGCCCTTCATGTTGATTTTATCATAAACAGTTACGAACCAAACTCAAGGGATGGCTGCATGCCAGAGGAGTTTCCCTCCTCCTGTATGAATTCTTGGTGTGATTGTGTTTTTGAACACGATACTGCAGATAAGTCCTGTCTCTTCTCACCCAGGAGCATCAATAACAGCGTGTTGGCGACCATGAGACTGACTTTTAGAATGTCCAAAGCAGGAAAATACTCTGATGAATTAATTCAAGACATCATGAGGGCGGGTCTGGATGCCTCGTTCCGTGGCCGGCCGCTGGTGATTCCGCAGTATGGGGAAATCAGCACCATCATTTTACATGGTACTATTTCAGTCTGCAGTGAGCAGGGCCAGGCTGTGGGTACAGGACTGCCAGTGAGGACGGGCTGTGGGCACAGGACTGCTAGTGAGGACGGGCCGTGGGCACAGGGCTGCCAGTGAGGGTGGGCTGTGGACACAGGACTGCCAGTGAGGATGGGCTGTGGGTACAGGGCTGACAGTGAGGCTGGGCTGTGGGTTAAGGGCTGCCAGTGAGGGTGGGCTGTGGACACAGGACTGCCAGTGAGGGTGGGCTGTGGGTACAGGGCTGCCAGTGAGGACGGGCTGTGGGTACAGGGCTGCCAGTGAGGACGGGCTATGGGCACAGGGCTGCCAGTGAGGGTGGGCTGTGGGCACAGGGCTGCCAGTGAGGCTGGGCTGTGGGTTAAGGGCTGCCAGTGAGGGTGGGCTATGGGTACAGGGCTGACAGTGAGGACGGGCTGTGGGTATAGGGCTGCTAGTGGGTACAGGGTTTGTGCTGAGTAGGTTTGACCCTTAAGGTGGCTGGAACATTAACCTTCCATGTAATTTATCATTTACCATTGTGCTTGTTTCTCTTGATTGATTATAAACATGGTTCTTTTCAATTGGCCCAGGAGCCAGTGGGAAGTCCTTCTATAACAGTGGAGGTAGCAGAGGTGAGAGGGGATCGCCACTCTCATTGACAGTGAGTTGGTCTCCTTAGACCTCGTTCCTCAGCCCCTGGCTCTGTCCCTTCAGGCACTTGTCCTGTCAGCACCTTCACTTGTGACAACGGGCAGTGCATCACCAGAGCCAATCCTGAGTGCGACTTCGTCACAGACTGCGCAGACGGTTCTGATGAAGCCCACTGTGGTGGGTATCTTTGCCTGGAGATGATGTTCCCTTCCGCATCTCATGCCTCCTCCACAGTTCCCACAACGTGATAAGAACCTGTTATTTTGACCTTGCGGCATGGGCGTAAATTAAGGGGGGGTTGTAACCCCCCCAATAATCAAAACTGGCTAATACAAC
>JAODKF010000038.1:2237527-2250578 GCA_026779585.1 Mormyrus proboscirostris | reverse complement strand
TATTTGCCTGGCCCAGAGAGGTTTAAGGTATTAAAATTGTCACCCTACAGGCGCAATAGCGTCATTGCATTGGGCTGTGAAGCATTTAAGGTGGACCGGAAAATCCGAATAAGGAGCTGCGAATAAGGTGCCAACTTCAGCGTCGTGCTCTGCAGGGCGGTCGAGCTCCAGGAGCAGGGCTGCATGGCTCACACGGGCATACGGTGACGCAAAATAACGCTCCCTGAACTGCGGTCCTACATACTGTGTATACGTACATATACATGTGGTGAGTGACTTAGCAGGTTAACCTCTGTACCTGTGATCGGAAGGTCAAAGAGCACGGCGGTGTATGAGAAGACAAACATTCCGATGTACCTGTACTTGTGTAAATGGCAAATAAAGGATCAGAATCAGAATCGGCTTTATTGTCATTCAAACCACTTGAAATGATAAGAACGAAACTCAATTTCATTTCAAGTGCATGGATAGACCGGAAAAGTGTGGGGGGAATACACTGACATACAAAGCAAAAGTAAACAATGATGGGAGATGTAGGAATAACAAATAAATATCAAATATAAAGTACTGATCAATAAATAAATACGCGAGTACTGATCACAGTCGAATAACGGTGCAAATGGCAAAAAGTGACAAACTACGTCATCTCTGATATCACTGACATGGGTCTAGAGTGGACGTGACGTGCTTCTCTGGATAGAAACAGAAACGGTTACATTTTTGTGCATCTCTATTTCCAGTGTCAATGTCTAATTTAAGTCGCATGTACTGTGTGCAGTATAACAAAAAGCTACACTGAACTTCTGGATGGTAACAGCAGAGGGAGCTAGAGGAGTATGACCGCATGATTGAGTCTCGTTAGTTGGGGGGATTTTGGAACTACAAACAAGCCGGGACCTCATTGCAAACTCATCATAAAGTAAAATGAAGAACAGACCTTTGACTCTTTGGGAGGTAGCTGAAGGCAGTGATAGATATAGCATCTTAAGACACAAGGGAAGAGTTGGAGAATTAAAACAAGTCAGTGTGAAAGTGATTAGGGAGACTCTCTAATGAAGGTTTCCAAAAGCTTTCTCCAGCTTTATCCAGACATTATCCTCCAGCAGGTGCTGATGACTACAGGACTGCAACCTCACCACTAAAGTCATGCTGACCAAGAATAAATGACTTTGAGTGTAAGAGAAGATCAGGTCAACTAAAAAAAAAAAAAAAAAGCAGGAATCTGTAAATTCAGCTTTATGACCAGGAAACTAACAACTGCTAGGATCTAGAAGCTATACATGTGTACGGAGTTTCTAATGGAAATGTGCTGGCTAGAGAAGAAATGCTTAAATAAACCCCGATGTTAGAGGCTCCTGCCAAGACCATTGCCAAGATTATTGGAACAAGTTGTGCTTTGACATTCCTGTGAACCTGTCATTGTAAGTACAAATGCACAGGTCTGCTTGACACTGCCCAGGGAGAACAATGAAAGAGTTCCTGGCAAGATATTGTCATGACAGGCGTTTCTGTTCAGTGCCGAAACATCGTGGAATACAATACCAGCCTTTTACTCAGAGCCACTCACAATGTAGTCAGGGTGGGAGTAATTGCTGCAAACTGGGAGTATGTGTGTTAATGCTGAACAATGTAAACCCATTACTATGTTAGCTGGGAACCATGTATGTTAGCCATTGCCAATCACAGCGTCCTTTAACGGGGATTTACAGGGATTAATGAAATGTCACCCGTAAGGCTTCCAGAACAAAACAACCTATATGAACAGTAAAGTAAATCTGACTGCCAGCTATGATTATGTCTGCCACTCTGGCGTCCGTATTTATGTAGAAGTCTCTCAGTTCTCAGTGTGGACATTGACCTTGTTAAAATATACTAAATCTATACTCCGGCACATTTTGGGTGACCATGTGTAATGATTTTGTCTGTCTCCTTAACTTTAGGAATGGTGTTCATGCCTTTCGACTTGCATTAGATCCTAAGTCCCAAGGGCCATTCTGAGGCACAGTGTGACTATTAATCAACAGCTGCAATGCGCGAGTAGGCTTATAGTAGTGTTTGAAAGTACCGTTAGCGATGAGAATTTTACCATTTTACCTGATCCGGCGCTTGATGAGAAATCAGAACCAAAACCATCCATTTTCCCAACCGGGTTCCCCCAAAGCCAAATATGCTGCTCAAACAACTGATCTTACAGCAACACGTGAGCGCAGTAAAACCACGAAGCCGCTCGATGCCCTTGAGAAGCGCGAGTATGCTTGTAGTAGTGTTTGAAAGTACCGTTAGCGATGAGAATAGCGTTTTATAATACAGGGAACGAAATAGGTGAAGCGAAGGTTGTGGTTTAGCTCTTAGCATCCTTCACGATAAAAAACACGATTGACATGGTTCGCGTCACCCTGTAATAGTGGTGATGAAGAAAGGAGACTATCTGCAACCAGTCTAACTGAAGGGCGAATTATGATTTATGAACGGGAAAAGGTATGAATTTCAGATTAAATGCAGGTCCGTTATGCGAAATATTCAGACAACGTGAATGTCGAGCCTGCTGACAGTATGTATACAAAGAGCAAACAGTACTTCCAAAAATGATGACCTGCTTATGTCAAAGCAAGACGGGCAGTTAGAAGATGGATGGATGCTGTACAGTCACAATTAAAATATTTTTGAATGGCAGCTTGTACAAATCGAGGAGACATGAGTCTGGGTGATGAAATGCTCCGAGAGAAGGTGGAGTGGGCACGGCCCCTGAAAGAGGATACGCGGCCTCCTGCAGCCGGCAATGTGGCTTTTCTGCTCCTGCTTCGCTGCCGCTCCCAAGTTCCATCCAGTTTTCAATTTTTGTAATTGGCGTAGCCACAAGAAACAGCCCAGTGATCATGTGTCATCGTCAGATATGCCAGTCAAAATAGAGCCTTAGGAATGTCTTACTTTCAAAATATCGTAATATGAGCGTGAAATAAAACCACTTAAACTGGCGACGAGCAGCCTCACGTGGGGCCGGACCACCCACCCCAAATACCTACGTCACAAGCCGCTGCACAGATTATTCTAATTCACTTGCAGTAATAAGTGACATTATGCAAAAGCCTTGGCTACGCTTTGCTACTCCACCAGGAAAGTGTCGCCACAGTAGCTAACTGAAATAAAGCATGAGATGCATTTGTTCTGCGGTATTTATCAAACAAGATTCCCTTCTATTGTTTTATTTGGTACTTTTAAACGCTCCGGCCAGAATCCAAGCCTCGTACGATGCCTGTTTGCGACTAATGCGACATGCGAGCAAATGAACCGGCGAATTAAATGTCCGCACGGACTCAGGAATCGATAGAAAGACCAGGGGCGTGTAGCGGCCACGCGCATTTTGAAAAGTGCATTATTCCTACAGAAACCCCCAATCCGTTTCGTTAGCTGGCTTCCATTGGCAGGAGTCTCACGCTGGAGGAGGAGCCCGCTGTGAAGCATTAACTTGCGCTGGCACTGGCCTCCCAGTACAGCTCGCTCGACTGGCTCTGCGTGCTCCCCAAACCCACCGTGAGCCGCTGGCGGGTTCGCTGCGAGTCCCTTCGCTTTATCAATCAACCCGATCGGCAAAAACCTGATGGGTGATCAGCGCATCCGTTTGGCTTTCGGAACCGACGCCGGACTCACCTGAAGCGCATTTATCCGCTCGATCTAGGCTACCGGCGGCGCTTCTGTGTCGCTCCGAAAACTCACTACAGTCCGCAGTTTGGGTGAGTGCGGTCTCGTTTCTTTTTGTGAGAAGGGGGACGACAGGTTTCTTTAGCTTTGAGAAAAGATCTGCCGTATAAGGATGCAAGTAGATCACCCCCTCTTCGTTTTGCGAGGAATTTCTGTAAGCGGTTCTCCTTTTCCGGACGCGAAAGTGGACACAAGTTACATTTGCATTAACTGGCCGCATGAAAGCCTTGGTTTTTAAGTATCGTTCTTTTTGAAACTTTTTATTTGTGTGTAATGCAGTTATAAATGGGATTCTTGAGTGCGGGTAATTATTCCGTAGAAAATACCGCAATATCATACTTTAGGCTCTACAGAATCTTATTGACTGATTATGAATAAGACACAGTATTATACGGAATGCTCTACGTTAATAAAACGCAGGTCGGCCCCATAATTAACCTCGTAACTAAAACAGTAAAAGCAGAAAGAGTGTCACCGGAGGCGATGAAGCCCCAGTTTGTAATTATATTTAGTAATTGAGCTGCCTTTCCAGTGTGTTATTTCAGTCTAGCGTACTGCGATATACGTACTCTTGCTTTTAATATTGTACTTTTTATTTATATAAATAGGTGTTTTTTAGTGTGTGTAGGTGTTTTCTATTATCTTCTAATATCTGAATATTTTATCTTGCGAAAATTCTTTTATTCACAATTACTTAGAACCGAACCACGTGCTGCGCAGACTTTGGATTAAAGTATTTCTGTTACATGATTGGTGCGTCTTTTGATCTGACTGGGGATCCGCTAACATTCAGATCTGAATGCGGAGAACTTGATACGGCGGTCGTATTTACATAAAATACTGAGGATGTTTGCGGTCCTCTCGAGCCAATATGATATCACGAGTTATTGGTATTACATGAGGTCTTGTTAAAATACTGATAAGTGCAGGAAGTGCGGCACACATGCACATCTTTCGTTACTGCTTTGTCATGTACGTCAAATTAAAATCGCATCAACACATAACTAGACCCAACAGCACGCCTGGCTGATATTTAGTTCCTATATAGCGTGTATAGATCGATCAGGGTATGGCTTCCGCTAAACCAGCGTTAGCCTTTAGGACTAAAGTTATCTGGGGTCTGTTGCCCAGGGCATAATTTGGCCAGACTATATAAATCATGGTTCTTGTTTTTATTTCTGTAACTTCTAGATCAAAGGTCAGTCTACAAGCCACATGTGCTGCTGCATCCCTAATAAGTGTGGATCTCCCTGGTTAACTGAATGACCTAACAGGCAAAGAGTAACAATTTACACCAGCTGTTTTTTGTGGTTAAAGAGCTTTGCATGTTCAGAAAAAAAGGGGCTTTATTGAGCTTGCATTTCCTTTTTCCCCTTTGAATATAACTCCCAACACCCTTGGCAAGCTGTCAGATTCTTTCTATATTTAAGATAAGGTGTAGTGCAGGGGTGTGTGCGTGTATATTATCGCAGCATGCAGTTTCCTGATTAGTTTTTTTCTTTCCTTTTTTTCCCCTCCAGTTAGATTGACAATGTCTGTGAGCAGCCACGAGAACCGGAAGTCCCGATCAAGTTCTGGATCTATGAACATCTATCTGTTCCACAAGGCGTCGCATGCGGACAGCCTCCTGACGCAGTTAAACCTTCTGCGGAAGCGCTGCATCTTCACTGATGTGGTACTGCAGGCCGGCAACCGCGCCTTCCCCTGCCACCGTGCCGTGCTGGCCTCTTGCAGTCGCTACTTCGAGGCCATGTTCAATGGGGGGCTCAAGGAGAGCCGGGATGCTGAGGTCAACTTCCATGACTCGCTGCACCCCGAGGTGCTGGAGCTCCTCTTGGACTATGCCTATTCGGCCCGGGTCATCATCAATGAGGAGAACGCCGAGTCTCTCCTGGAGGCAGGAGACATGCTCCAGTTTCATGACATCCGAGACGCGTCGGCTGAGTTCCTGGAAAAGAACCTGCACCCGTCTAACTGCCTGGGCATGATGCTGCTGTCCGACGCCCACCAGTGCGAGCGGCTCTATGAGCTGTCCTGGAGGATGTGCCTGGCTAACTTTGCGTCTCTCTTCCGGACTGAGGATTTCCTCCGTTTGCCCAAAGACAAAGTTCAGGCCCTGATTTTCAGCGAGGAGCTTGAGGTGGAGGATGAGAGTCTGGTGTACGAAGCCGTCATTGCCTGGGTAAAGGCCGACATTGAGAGGAGACATAGTTACATCCCTGAGCTGTTGCGATTTGTACGACTTGCCCTGCTCCCGGAATCGTACCTGCTTAAGAATGTTGTATCGGAGGAGCTAGTAATGGGTCACAAACTAGGTCGGGAGATAGTCGATGATGCGGTCCGTTGCAAGATGAGGATCCTGCAGAATGAAGGCGTTGTCACCGGCTTCTGTGCCAGACCACGGAAGGTTAGTCAAGCACTTCTGTTGCTGGGTGGTCAGACATTCATGTGTGACAAGGTTTACATGATAGATCATAAGACCAAGGAGATTACCCCCAAAACGGACATCCCCTCTCCTCGGAAGGAGTGCAGTGCCTGCGCCATTGGCTGCAAGGTGTACGTCACCGGTGGCAGGGGCTCCGAGAACGGGTCCTCCAAGGATGTGTGGGTTTACGACACGCTTCACGACGAGTGGTCAAAAGCCGCTCCCATGATGGTGGCCAGGTTTGGTCACGGATCTGCGGAGCTCGATCATACCTTGTATGTCGTGGGTGGCCATACGTCGTTGGCTGGCTCCTTCCCGGCTTCCCCGTCGGTGTCCCTCAAGCAGGTGGAGCAATATGACCCTCAGGGGAACAAGTGGACGTTGGTCGCCCCACTGCGGGAAGGAGTGAGCAACGCTGCCGTTGTAGGGGCCAAGAACAAGCTTTTTGTGTTTGGCGGCACCAGCCTCAACCGGGACAAGTTCCCTAAGGTCCAGTGCTTTGACCCATGCGTGAACCGCTGGACCGTCCCTTCCGTTTGCCCTCAGCTCTGGCGCTACACCGCTGCCGCTGTGGTGGGCAGCCACGTCGTCGTCATCGGTGGCGACACGGAGTTCTCTGCCAGCTCCGCCTACCGCTTCAACAGCGAGACTTTCCAGTGGTCTAAATTCGGGGACGTCACGGCCAAGAGGATCAGCTGTCACGCTGTTGCATCCGGCAATCGCTTGTATGTGGTCGGGGGATACTTCGGAGCACAGCGCTGTAAGACCTTGGACTGCTACGACCCATCCACAGACACATGGGACAGCGTTACCAGTGTGCCGTACTCTCTAATCCCAACAGCGTTTGTTAGTACTTGGAAGTATCTTTCTGCATAGGAGTGAAACAGCACCAGTCTTGTAAGTAGTTTCGTTGAGTATTGTGTTGCGATGTTTTATACCTTTGAGAATTGTGTCAAAGAGGCTGTCTGCCTGTTGGTGAATTCAGAATAACCTTCTGTGTGTAAATGCCTTTTGCTGGTCGGGGGAAATCATAGCCTCCATCAAAGCATTAAATCATGTTTTCCAAATCCTCTTAGTGTGGCAAAAACAGGGAAAGGAAGTTAGATGACAAAATCATGCAATCCAATCATGAAGGAATCTTGGGAATGTCATGTTGGACTTGGGGCTTGTGTGGTGTTTACCTTTCACGTGGGCTGCGCTGATCTGCGCTGCTGGCCCTCCTGTTGAGCACGGCTTAGGGGGGGGGGGTGGGCTGGCTGGGTGACAAAGCCTTTGATGTTGAAAGTGGGGTACTGAACAAGCGGTTTTTTGTTAGAGTTACAGTGTGGAATGCAAGGTAATTACACCGGTAATTACAGTGCAGATACTACAGCATAGGACTCTGGAGAAGAATTAATGGATCACTGCTTGCATAGAGGCTGTTAGGTGTGTGAAATCCCCCAGGGTACAGGGTAGGAGTTGAATGCATTTATTCGTTTAGTTTTTTTTTTTTTTGTGGGCAGGATAAAGCTTTAAATTGGCCCAGAGAGTCGGTGGGATATTGAGGGTGTTTGGAAGTGGACACAATTTATTTGGCTGTTGTTGTGTCTTCAGCTGCCAGGTGTGGCCCCTCATTCAGTGTTTTTAGGGGGGAAAAAAACAAAACACCTAAATGTGTGAGTCGGAAGCGGCTGTTTGTTTACTGTAGCTGTGTGTCAGTGGGAATCACCATTCAGGGTCCTTCATAAAGAAGCTGAAGTTGCACAGGGCCGCTCTGCTCGCCAGGCAGGAGCTTTGCTGGGCGGGAGCAGTTGTTTGAACAGCGGGGTGCGGAGGTGCTCTAAGCCTTCGGACAGCCTCTGGCGCTTTACGGTGCCTCTTTGCTCCTGGTGAAGTTGTCGGCTGCTCTACTGCCAGCTCTCTCCTCTACTCTGCTGCATGTGCCAGGTCTCTTCCAGAGGCTTGTTTGTCCAGCATGTCAGATGTTGGAGGAATGGAGGGAGAAGCTATATTTTGCACTCTTTGGCAGCCAAGAGCGGCAAACCTAAAAATATCCATTGCTCCCAGAGCTTCCAAGCCAGGGTCAGAGGAGAAGCTGGCCGTCTCTGGACCCCCTGGCTCGGCCCGTTTATCGCCACGTCACCCCTTGGTGTGCCTCACCTGCGCTACGCGGGCGTCCTGTGCGGTCGTTGGCCTTTTGCTTTTCACTCCCAGCGAAATGCCTCCTGTCTTCAGGATGAAAATGTAAATGAAGCTCCATCTGGTGAGTGTTAACTGGGAGTCAGCAGTGTTCAGATGCATTTTATCTGGGTATAGAATTCCTTTGTGGCTTTTTTTTCTTCTTCTTTCTAACTCTGGTCTCTGAACTCCGCGCACATGTGCGTATTGGTTGTCCTCCTCCAAATTCTTACCAGAATAAGCAGCCTGAAAAAGAAATATTTGTTCTAGTAAAAGCAAGCCTGTCGTGGTCTGTCCCTGGATGTCCGATAAGATGGACACTTAAAAGATGCAAACGGTCTCAAATATCCGAGCAGCTGCCGAATGAAATCGATGGAGGACCTTTCCTTAACGTCTGTGTGTTTGATGGGCCTCCTGTTTTGATTTGTTGGGCTTCCTTGGTGGAACGTGAGCAGAGGCCGGATTAGCAGCTGAGCTGTGACCGTCTCGGCGTGTCCTGGACCTGGCTTCTCCTGCTGCTGGAAGGCGAGATGCCGGCTGGGCTTCCTCTCCCGCCTTTCCTGCCGTCTCGGCCAGGATGCGGAGTGCGGGCGGCGGAGGCCCATTTTAATGAACAGAGCCCTCGGCGCGTGCAGTGTTTCACAGCGGGATGGGGTCAGAGGTCACAGGCCCACGCCGGTTTGCCTTCCGCGCTCCCCCTAGAGGGGGAGGGGCGTCACGCGTATCGCTCAGCACTAATGTTTTATTAATGCCCCCCCTCCCAAAAGGCAGTTGAATGAGCCATTTTATGACACCTGTGCTCTTCTGTGACACTCAGAGGGCCCCCATTCTGCCTCGGTGTCCCCAGAGAAATCGACTTGCCTGATTATAGCCTTAAGCGTGGCTTAATTTGCATAAATCTAATTGTGTTTTTTTTTTTTTTTTTTTATTGCTCTCTTACACTCTTTGTGTCCACTGGTGGCCAGAGGAGAAGTTGCTTAAAATCTGAATGGTGGTGTCACTTTAATGTGATTACAAGTAGAACGTTAACGAGCTGTCAGCTTCATTTAGCATTTAACATCGTTACTGCCTCCTCCAGGGCGGTCGGTGTATATGCTCCGTTGTGTGTTTGGACCATTTAGCTAACAGGCTTGAAAAGCGTGAGTGTAATGCTTTTAGGCAGTTGGCAGTGCCGGTCTGTTTGTGGTGCTCTGTGACATGCTCTCGGGAAGCCAGCTGTTGGATTTACGTGTCCGGAGATTCGTTTTGGATTTGGCAAGTTCATTAATAAATATCACTGTGCTTTGGGTGCCTTGTGAGGGACAGGGAGGTTGAGCGGCCTTGGATGAATGGTGGGGGGTTATGGGTAAGTGTGGGGGGGGAGGCAAACAGATGTATTCAGGGTCGCCCATCTGTAAGCCTGATTATTCCGGCTGAGCGGCTAGTTGCAAGTGAGGCCAAGTGACCTTGCTGAGGGGTCACGAGCGCCGTTTGGGGCGTCTGGGGGGGGCAGGGCTGTCTGTCCAATTCACTAATAAGTTCGATAAGCGTAACTGAAATGCCAGCTGTCTTTCAACCGTGACGATGGCATGATGAGCTTTGGCGATGGATTGCAGCCCTGGTGACACGACGTCGCCGTGGCCGTCGCTGCACACACCTTGGTGAGCGGAGAGCGGGGCCTTAACTCATCGCTAGGCAGCGATCCGTGTCGCCTGTGGGTGTGACCGCCGTGTACAGACCTGAAATTCAGGTTCCGATTGGAATCTGGGCAGCGGGTCAATGATGTGACAGGACGGGGAACTGGTTTATCCCGCGTCGCTCCTTTTCCCGACTGGGGCCGTGTCACACCATGAGAGAGTCCTCTTTCATGCGGCGGTAGATATTGGCCGAAACCTCGACTTCACTGGAAACGCAGGGTTGTGAAACTCAAAGGTGTGTCAGCACCGTCGTCGTAAGATGTGTGACATGCAAATACTCCGACATCCCTTCTGTGTTTGCGCTGAACACTACAAAGGAGCCTGAAACTACAGTTATTAAGAACCCTGAAGTGCAGACGGGGTGGGGAGTATTTTTAATTTTGCCGTGTAAGAGTGATTTTTAGATCATCAGATGTTGGGTGTTGTAGTCCGTGTGCAGTGTCCGTGTGCAGTGTTAAATGGCAGTAATGTGCTCTGCCTGAGTGCTTTCAGCTCAGGTGTGACCATTTAAACAGATTGCAGCCATTTAAGTAAGACAATCGGCGTGAAACATTCCTGCTTGGTTAAAATATTCGTAATAACTGTTAAAAGTGTAGAAGAGAAAAGGCAGCTGTAAATGGTTTTCTTCAAACCTGCCTTTTGAGGTTGTGATTCATGCACTTTTTATAAAAGCTGCTTGTTTTTAAGTTAAACACCACAAATTATTACAAATAAATAACGCATGTGACTTGTTTGTTTAAGTGAGGAATTATGGCCAGTTTTCTTAAATTAGGGAATTTTTCATAGTGGAAATTCCTGAAGTTTTCCTCGTTCCTGACCATCTTCCCTCTTCTTTCTCACACCCACAGATCGGCAAATCCGCATGGAATGTGCTTCTGCGCCCCCCCTTGCCGCCTGCGGAATTCCAGGGGGTGTATGGAGATGCAGTGGGAGAGATGTACCCCTCCCCGCTCTGGGGATCGCACCAACCTTGTGCCGGATCTGCTCCTTCAGTCAGGAGGGAAAAAGAGGAACCTGCCCCCCCCTCCCCCCCCGATCTGTTTTATATTTGTTCTCTATTTGAATGTGTCTGTTTCCACGTTAGCGACTCTGAGCCGCCCCCCTGGTGTGAAGTTTATGGGGGGCACTGAGTCTGCCGGGTATGTGCCCCCCTGACCTGAGACTGTCGGAGGCTCCTCTGGCCTGAAGCGGGGCGCACCGTGGACACACATGGGGGGGGGTGTTCCAGGCCACAGGGGGCGCCTTGCCCACCCTCAGATGAACGCGATGTGTTGGAGGAGACCTGCTTGCTAAGGGTGGGGGGGCAGCTAATTTTAAGCCAAATGGCTTTAAGAAGGTTTGCCGGTGCCCAGGAGAACAACGGCTGCGGTTAAACCAGTCCACGGTTAACCGGCTCGATAGCGGTCTGACGCTTTGTGAAGGGTTTCGCTGCTTTCTGAGTGAAGCAGATGCGCTGTGAGACCCAGGCCACCGTCGTTCGCCAAAGCCTCTCTCGTACTTAACGGTATTTATATCTCTGGACACAAACTGGCTTCTGTTTTTGGTGTCTAAATCCATCTTCTATCTGTGCTAAAGTAGCTATGCAGAGAATGTTGGACACATGAATGAAGTTTTTTATTTGTGTGTGTGTGTGTGTGTGTGTGTGTGTGTGTGTGTGTGTGTTTTTAACTTTGTAATGTCTGGATGCACAGGGTTTTTTTCCTGTCCCATTTATTCACTTTTCTTTACGCCTTGACTACTGCGTTAAACCAGAATTAATACTGTAAATATTTGCTGTATGTTGCTGTATTGTGATGGTCTGACAGCTGGACCTATCGGTTAAAAATACTGGACATATTTACAGCATTAAGATTGCTGTACTCTGGAAATGTGTAAAGAGTGTGTCTGTCCAAGACCTGTTTACTTGTCCGTTTATGATTTTAGCTTCTTCCTCTACATGTCTTGTACAGTCTTATTTTGCAGTCCGTTTTGCACATTGGTTAGACTTAGTCTTACTTTTAATATTTAATACTTTGTCCCTTGAGCAACATGAATGATCGTCTCATATGGCAATGTCTCGCTGAATGTCTTCCCCAGTAATGGTCTGTTGCTGGGCCTTTTAAGGGCCAGATGGTCTGATGACATGAAATCTTTCTGCTTGCTGTCCAGGTGGCAGTCTGATGCCTGTGTTGGAATAGTTTTCCTGTCGCAATATTAAACTTTTGGAGAGGACTAAAAAAAATGAGTGATTTATTTCATTACATCTGTAGGAATTTGAGTTAATCTAAACTCCCTCACGTAGCTGTCAGGCTCAGAAATGTATCAGAAAGATGAGTTTTTTTTTTTTTTTTTTCCCGTACAGTTTTAGAATTAGAATTTTAGAATTTAGTGATTAATTGTCATTCCTGACACACCACAGTGCACAACCACAAAATGTGTCCTTTGCATTTAACCCATATGTGACATTTTGATTCTCCTTCTCTTCTCCTCTTCTCTCCATGTCATGCACCATCTTGTATAAATAATTCTTTTCAAGTGCTTTGGGGCCTCTATAGACATTGAATCGAAATAAATGAAACGGACGAAGTGTATGTCAGTAAGGAAGCAAAGTAGATGCTGTTCTACATGCCAAGCTTATGTTTTTGCTTTTTTCTTAAAAGAACAAAGGATGTAGCCCCCCCCCAGTCCCCCGTCGGTCACACCGCCTAAAATTAAAACCAAACCCCTAAGCTCCAGCCCCCACTCCTTGTGAATACACGACTTGCACCAGAGTCCATAGTCCTTCTGGTCCCCCACTAAGGATCTGACCTGCTTTTATCACTTGCAGTAAGGAATCCCATCAGAGTTCGCCATAGTCTAAAGGAGTGTTGTTAATCCCGGAATGACCTTGAAGCGATTGCATGTGGAGATGTGACCCACCTCTGCTTCCTCAGGAATCTGACACACCTCTCATTACTCCAAGCCTCACGCTGAGGATTCGCCGTGGGTCTGGCCAGGATGCTCCTTCCCTCAAAGCGAAACGGTGTCTCTTCTCCATGCTGCATTCCAGCTCAACGCCAGGGGCAGACTGGGTGACGTTTCGGGGCGAGACGCGAAAGGTGAGACCAGGCGCTGC
>JAODKF010000038.1:2221126-2231502 GCA_026779585.1 Mormyrus proboscirostris | reverse complement strand
CTAGGTTTGCTATTGTTGTACCCGGTGTTGCCCCCTAGGTTTGCTATATCTGTTTCCGGTGTTGCCCCCTAGGTTTGCTATTGTTGTACCCGGTGTTGCCCCCTAGGTTTGCTATATCTGTTTCCGGTGTTGCCCCCTAGCTTTGCTATTGTTGTACCCGGTGTTGCCCCCTAGCTTTGCTATTGTTGTACCCGGTGTTTTGACCCCTTGCAATCCCTTAATTAATTTCTGGTTCTCCCTTTTTGTTCTGTTTTGTTAATAAAATCACTGTATGGATCATCTCTCCTTCGCCATGCCCCACCATAAGAGAATGACATATGGGACAATGCTGGATTGGCACAGTAAGAACCCTAAGCACACCTGGAGGTTATGTAAGTACTGCATTTTCTTGTGAACAAGGAAAGAGATGGAGTGCCGTGACAGATGACCTGGCCCCCACAATCACCCCCCCGCCCCCGGGTTTAAACCCTATGGAATTAGTTTGGGATGAGTTGGATCGAAGAGTGAGAGCAAGGCAGCCAACATCTGCGCAAAACTTGTGGAAATTCCTTCAGTACTACTGGAGTTGCATTCCAGGTGGCTACATCTGGAAGCTGGTTGAAGGAATGCCAAGAGTCTGCAATACTGCCATCTGAGCAAAGGGAGGCTGCTTTGAATAGTCTAAAATCTCTTGGTTGTTGCAATATTTGATTTATAGTACTCCATTGCCTCACGGCCTTTTACTATAAGGTGAGGGTCAACGTTTACCAGTCTTTATGTTATTTATTTTATTTGACATTAATTACACCAATCAAATTCCTTGAAATAAAGTTGATTCTGATTCTTTTCACCTGTGAGTTAGTTACTGTCTACTCATAAAATGTTTTAAGGGACACCTAGGAGATTGTTAAGTTGAATTCAGCATTTAGTCTTTCTTGTTGTCCTTCACTGGCAGGAACCCACCATCCCCGTTCCGCTGAGAGCCAGCAGCACGCACAGCTGCAGCTTTGCTGCACAACGGAACTATGACAAGTTGCTGCTAATATTTTTTTCCAGCTCTCAAACAAGGAGGACATACAAGCATGTGTACAAACAGACAGAATAAATAAACTGTTTACTGCCCATGCTGAAGGGGTCTAAAAAGGTAGAATTCTCCACTTTGGCTGCCAAAGTAACTGTTTGTTTTGGCAGCGCTGGGCAGGAGCTGAAAGCTGGGATTAAAGAGCATAGCACAGAGGGACATTCCGGGTGGCGATTTCACATCCACGCGTACCTCCCACCTACGTGTAACCATCATGCTTCCAGATGTGAAAAACGACGGCCTTCCAGAACGAGGACTCCCCATGACACAAAGGCCTGACCATATTGGAGCAGAACTCTGCTCTGTGCTGCATGACCAAGTTCCTTTGACTAACATCTGCGCTCAGAGAATCCCTTGATGCAGACAGAAAACAAACATCACGGCTCGTAAAACAAAGTCAGCTATGAAATGTCTCCAGTTTAAAAAAAGCTTGCTAGACTGTTTGCGTACTGTTTGGAACATCAATTCTGAAGGTAGTCACATGCTTCAAACGTGTGACTAAGAACTTGTGAGCAGAAATGCCTACTAATCTAGTACAATGTTACATATATCTACGGTAAAATTTTAAACTGATTTTAAATGATGACTTAGTTTACCAGCAGTAACACTATTTACAATATGATAATGATCAGCTTCACTCCGTTGTTTGATATGCTGATGGACTCTGTAATGTCTCTGTAATGTAAGTCTTGTCATCAGCTGCCTGATTTATAGCATCTTACCATCCATCCATCTATCCATCCATCCATCTTCTACTGCTTTTCCGGATTGGGTCGCTGGGGCAGCAGTCTAAGCAGGGAGCATCTTACCATAAATATCTTACCATAAATAATCGTAATGAACCTGCGTCCTATTTTCAGTATCAAGGTTGAAGACAGCAATTAATAATTGTCAGTATATATATACACACAGAGGCAGGTATCATATTACTATTTATTCTGGGATTCTAAAAAACAAAGAGTTTCTGTGAGTAGGATTAAGGTCAGATGTGTAGCTCCTACAGAGATGTAGGTGCACTGGAACAGTTTGGGTTCGCAGTGAGCCCACAGCACATTTTGCTGCAGTTCCCAGCATTCCTCCTGCTGAAGTTTAAGTGCTCTGTAGGACAGGGACAGGCAGCAGTGACACTGACTTAAGAAGAGTCACTGGCTAAGGTGACACATACACTGACTCAAGCATAACCGACTGTAAGGAATGTAAACACATGCTTCCTTTCCTAGAGCTACAATTTACAAACAGGATACAAGCGCTCCTTCTTTAGCAACCTGGTTCCACTGAAACGAAGAGATCGTTTTAGCGAAATGATCCCTTAGTGGAAATCAGCGCAGCCTAGGCGTGACCGTGACCGTGACCGTGACCCTACTTACGACTTCAGCCGACGTACAGCTTTCCATGCTTAGTTTCTTTTATCCTTCATGATGTTTTAAACATTGAAAGATTTTGTACGTTCTACTTCAAAGATCCCTCTTACGGCTGTGAGTTCTTCTCAGGCGTATGAAGTTTGGTTGTAAATGCATGCATCGCTCAGAAAATGTATTTTTCTTTATTACCTGCTTGTTAACCGGCAGTGGTCAGTAACCAAGGAGTGACTGTATACGGTGTCTGTCGTATGCACAGCATGTAGCCCCAGTAAGGATGTAAATGGTTTGTCTTCCAGAGCCACAACTGACAAAAATATCCAGAAAATGTCTCCCAACACGATAAAAAAGCTGATACACTTCTTTACAGCACAAAAGAAGTCTTGCATTCTTTTTTTATTGTGCTGCTTGGCGAGAATGGTCAGGTGACCTTCGGTGAATCACTGCGGCTGGGTCAGCCCCCCCCCACAGCGAACAGTGCAGGACCTCGCCTGAGCACCTTCTGCTTAGACAGAACCCACCATTCTCCCATGAAAGAAGCCAAAGAATCTTTAATGTTGGCACCCCTGGTATAGATGGATAAAAAGGGTTTTTAAAAAAATCACGTTTTAGTGAATTAGTTTAATCTCATATTGGAAGAAATGACAAAAAAATCAACAGATTAATTGAAATAAATTTATTCCAAGAATAAAAAAAATGCTTCATGAAGAAATCATTTTTTAACAAAACCACATTTTTCAGTTATATGTTATTTATGGTTTATTAAAAATGATTATTTATTAACGAGGGATTTTTAAAAAAACCCTCATCTTAAATCGATTTAAGTTAAAAGTATGATTTGCCTCTTTTCTTCATTGTGGGATTAAGTCACGAAAAAGTTGTTTTTTAAATAAGCCTTTTCATTTCTCCTCACCAGGGCACCAGGGGCGCTAGTGATTGCAGTGGTCACTGCAGCTGGATTTTCCTAAAACAGCTTAGCTTATAAAACATACCCTAGTATTCAGGAATAGTGCATCACCTAAGACTGAAAATACGGATAAATGTGTGCCGACCTCCTCGAACGTGGCTGGCGGTCCCAGAACACAGCGAGGGATCTATTTCAGCTTCTAAATGGCCGTTTGTTTTCTTAACTAAAATTTCAGCGACAGTAAACAAGAGAAGCTGCCGTTTCAGTGATTTAAGTCCCGCAGACGGGGCCCCTCTCTCGGGGGCGTGCGGATCGGGGTCAGCGTCGCCAGTGCACGCACCTGCTGTTTTTGGGCTTCCGGTGTCAGCCTCACTGGGCTGCTTCTCCTGCTTAGTATTCAGGTGCAGCCCTGCCAGCTTCATGGAAAGTGACTTAAATCAGCGCAGGTCCCCGAGCTGCCCGTCGCATGGCTCAGGGTCCGGCTCTCGCCCGCGGTTCTCGCTTTGTTTCCGCACGGTGGCGGCGCTAGGAGGAGAACACGTCCCACCATGGCTTCGATCCGTCACATACTTCAGTCACCTCCAAGCTCTAGGTTATTATTATTCTGCTGATGGCTTTCAATGCTGGTCTCTGCAAGTGGGACTTGTGCTGGAGCTGGTACCCCAGTCTGGGATTGGGTCCAGGGCCCCCATGACACCGAGCAGGGTAGCCAGTTAGAAGATGCAGGGATGGATGGATAAGGCAGTGAAACAAACTGGTTTCTCTGCTGGTTTATGTCTAAATTATTTATCTGTCTGTATGTCTATCTATCATCTACACTATTTTTTTCTTAAATAAACAAAAACCACATCAGCCATGGATAGATCTTTCATTTCAATCCAATTCAATTCAATTCAATTCAATCCAACTTTATTTGTATTACATTGTCTCAAAGTGTTTTACATTATCCCCACCCAAAGCCCCCAATGAGCAAGCCAGATGTGACACTGGCAAGAAAAAAATTTCCTAGTAGGAAGAAACCTTGGGATTCTCATATGCTAGTCACTAACACACACACAGACATTCATTTTCCAACCCGCTTTATCCAATTGGATCACGGGGGCATCCAGGGCCTATCCCAGAAGCAATGGGCACAACCCTGGACAGGGGGCCAGTCCACTGCAGGGCACACTCACACACTGTTAACATTCATTTACACATGCAGGCAATTTATTAACTCCAATTAGCCTCAGCATGTCTTTGGACTGTGGGGGGGGAAACCAGAGTACCCGGAGGAAACCCCATGACGACACAGAGAGAACATGCAAACTCCACACACATGTAACCCAGGCGGAGACTCAAACCCGGGTCCCAGATGTGTGAGGTAACAGTGCTGACCACTGCACCACCATGTCGCCCCAGACAGACACACAATTATTCAATTCACTTTTTATATAGCGCCTTTAACGACAAAGTCATCCCAAGGTGCTTTACATAGGTGTTACAACATCATTAAGACGGAATAACAAAAACAGGGAAACGGGAAGACAAAGAAATGAGAGAAAGAAAGTAATATAATTTTTTTTGTATTTTTCTTCACCAAATAACATGCCAGGTGGTGCTATGACTCCGCAGCTACACAATAAACCCCAGATCCCTTTCCCCTCACAATATGCTGTATGTAATTAAGTGGCTATGCATTCATATGAGCGTGATTCACATGAGGGCCGATCTCCAGACAGGCAGTCGCTGAACGCGGATGGAAAGATTGTTTAGAAATGACTCTTTACAAACTTTATTTCAAAGGTTTTTTTTGTTCTTGTTGTTGGGGGGGGGGGGGGGTAGAGAGGTCATAGAAGAAATCAGGGAGTTTAGGGTTCTGATCTTCCACCAGGATCTCTGCTTAACTAACTGACAGGGCGTTTCACTGACTGACATTCATGCCAGTGAAACATGCACATCGAGTCGCCTCAGAACGCACAAATATTCAACGGCTACATGTCAGGCCCACAGTACTGTTAGTAGTGTGTTTGTAATACTTGTGTATCCTGTTGAGTAAAGCTCAATTTCTTTGGTCAAACATGAAGTCCATCAAAGCTTCCCCCAAGCAGAAGCAGTCACTCTGTTGTGATCCAGATCACCAAGAAAACCACAAGAAAGAAAGATGCATTTCGCTGCTAAGGCTACACAAAGTGCCGGAGTCCCATACACAGCTCTGTTTGCCTCATATATGGCGTGTGGTTTGCCAGAAGCTGCCTGATGACCTTGTTTACAAGAGCTGAAAATAAAATCCAGAATATTCTCAGGGAACAGAACGCACTGTTATTTAAAAAAATGCAAAACTCAAACAGCAGAGCTGTGCTCCTCCTCATCTCCCGTTTGGCCGCCTGCTTCACTCCTGCTTTACGTTAAAACACTAAAAAGAAACCAGCCGTCTGCGCGAAGCCCTGTGCTAATCATACGGGTCCATTTAATCATCTTCAGGAAGGCAAGGCTTTGCCGTCCGCTTTGTTTACTTAGCATCTTTAAGCTCGTTAAACAAATGGAACCGTATGTGGAACACATTTTTCCAGAAAGTCTGCCCTCCAATCAAACATCATTAACAAACCTATTAATTTAACTCTGTGGCCTCGCAAGATGGCCGTGGGTGGTTGCAATAAATCAAGTAGTATTTATCAAAATGTAAATTCAGCCTTTTTTAAAATTGCAATACAAAAATCCAGACATGGGTAATTAGCTGACTGGCATGTGGAGGCATCGTCTCTGTACTTAACCAGCAGACTTCAGTGTCAGACAAGGTACCGCGGGGAGAACCACAAGTATTTAAAGATGGCAGCAGTGTCCGCCATAAGCTGCTTAGGGACTCGTTACTTCCCAACTTTATGTTTTCTCCTCTAAATGTTTCCATGTTCCTTGTTTTTGGTTTAAGGTGAAACATCACTGCAGAGAATTAATGCATTGTCTTATTGGGTTTCCCCGTCAAATGTCATGGAGAGAAGACGGAGAATGTTCGTGAAGTTCTCACGAAGGAAGAAGTGCTCTCCGTTATGAACTGGACCTGGACAGAGAAGCACAAAGTTCTGTTCCGTTTCGGAGAACATCATAGTCAGGCTTCTCTTCTATGCCACATCACTCCAAACTTTTACAGATGAAGCACAATTGTGGTTTAAAATGGACACAGGAGACGTTTTTACATATGATGTCACAAATGCACAGGGTGGCATTGTTTATTTCACACTATCACAACAGCTGCAGCAGCCTTAAAGACCCCATTCGAACACCGGCAGCTTCTGCTTAGTCCGTCTGTCCTTTTATAATCCCAAGGTCTAGACAAAAAAGCCACAAACATTGATTGCATCAGGAAGCAGGACGATTCCCACGCCAAGCTGCTCTCAGCCTGCATTTTCACATGCTGTTAGGTGGTGTTCACTTTATCTACACACTCCATCCAAATGTGGTGAGGCACAGGAAGCTTGTAGCTGTTATTAGAATTGGGTAGTAATCAATTACTATATATTAGAGGTACTCAAATGGTGTACTGGGGTCCGTATTCAGACTGAAACACAATGCAAAGCAGACCATGCAATTGCACTGCCCCCACCCTCCAGGTCGGCAAAAATTGCTGAACTTGTGGCTCATGATATAGGTTATGCATGTACCTTGAGGGTAGAACTCCTACTTATTGGGAGATTAAGTTGTTATACAGCAGTTATTTTGAAGTTGCACAACCATCATACAGACTGAAACGTAAGCACATCGATTCCCAGCTGTGTATGTTTGCACGCTTTCTGAGTACTCGGTACTCGGTATTCGGTATGGAGTACCTGTTCCCAGTGCACAACAGTTATTTTCAAGTTGCACGGCCAGAGCTTCACCCAGGCTGAAACGTAAGCACATCGATTCCCAGCTCTATGGATGTTCTCATGATGCTTGATGCTCACCTGGGGTTTCTGCTGGACACATGAACCTTGAGCAACTTGGTTCAAATTCACTGTAGCACCCGAGCATGAAACCAAGATGGGTGTTTCCTGTCCAGAGGGCACGTAATGCTTGATGGCCCATACCTTCCAGGCTAATGGTGACCCTAAAATTGGAAATGTGTTGGCATTTACCACTACCGAAGTTCTGGTCAAGTTCCTTCAAGGGGGGAATCATCTAGTTGGCTATACAACTATGCAAATTAACAGAATTCAGTGTTTAATTCCCCAACGGCACAGACTATCAGCATTACTGATGCCTGTACAGATGACAGCTTTGTGTCGCAATTATTAATTGTCATTAACAGTGCACATATAACACAATTACTTAAAATCATATGAATATATACAACATCACAGTGTAAAACACTGCCAGCCAATCATGTCATCTTATTAACTCTTATCCCTCTGCTGTTCAGAAGCAGCATTTAAAATAATATTATAAAACTGCTAATTCCTTTGAATGACTGCGATCTCAGACCCGGTACAAATGTTTTTATTGCTTAAACCCACCGACTTCCACATGGATAGAATAATGTATCACAAAAAAAGCACAACATAATTTAAACACCAATACAATAATTCATTTCCCCTTCATGATCACTAATAATCAAACATACAATTATAGCCACTATTTACATAAAGACAGATCAAGATGTTTATGCAGAAAGACGCAAGATCAGCCATAAATAATAAAGGAAATGAATCTTAACTCTCTATATAAAATGAGTGCAGGTTGTGCATAACAAAGGAGGTTTAAAATCCAGATGGTTAGTGATATGCATGTCAGAATCTCGGGGATTCAGGAAGGCCACGTTATCCAAGAAAAGCAGCATCTCACACCAGAATGAATACAGCGGCACAACATGGGGGGAAAGACAGACCAAGAGAAACAAACAAATGAGAAAATGAATGAACAAACAAAAGACTGCTACAAAACGACAGCAGGACCTCCCGCACTTATATTCACAATCGCAGAGATTCTAACTTGTAAATCAGCCGACTGTTGCCAGTTCTTTTCATTCAAGTGGTAAATTCATTACAAATGACAAACCAAAATCACTGATTAGAAAACGTTCCTTTGGTTTAATATTTCAAATAAACAGACATAAGGATGACTAATGCATTATTGGGAGTGGGGACCTCAATAGAAGAGGATTACATTGTATCTATCTGCAAATTCATTAAATAAGGCAGAGCAACAGACTGAGGGCCATCCAGAGGGTGATTCAGGACGTCTTTGTTATGAGTGCAGAAGGCTCAAGCCGACCAAACGGCCGAATGGGAAAAGTGCACCTTTAGCCCGCCCGAGAATCCCAGAGTGGTTTTACGCCTTTGGCGGAGCAGAGATGAAGCGTTCCAGAGCAAAGCCCACATTAGGGCTTCCCCCCCCCCCAGATCCTGCAGTTTACCTTGGGTCAACCCACTAAGACTGACCAGTGCCACCATCGATGCAAATCGAGCGGAGTTAGCTTTCTAATGGTCAGCAGAAGGAGCCGTCGTTTCCACCTAACCCGCAAAGCACATCCACAGCGTGTCCAAGTTCTGCATGTCCACTTGAGAACATGGCTATTACTTCACCGCACGGTGCTGTGCAGCATCAGCTTGAGGTTGGGGGGGGGTTTAAGCAGTTACAGGAGCGCACACTCCCTTATATACACAGACAGAAACAGAGTGAACAATGCAGCTTCATACGCATGCATCAAGACATATTTTAAACTTGAATCTTTGTTTGCTGTGCAGTTTTACACTCAAGCCTGGCCAATTCTTCTGACACACACACACACACACACACCCTAGACCAACAGAATCACTGGGAGCCTCAAATGGTCCTCTCTGTTTGATTTGGAATGAGTCAAGCTTAACACATCTGAAGTTACCGGCCGTAATAGTGTAACGTTTGATTGGCTTGATCCCACATACAAGCATGACTGATAGAGCCCCGATAGTACCCCAAGGGCTACTGGACGTGACATTTCTGCGAAGGACAGCAAACTGGTCCCACAATGGATTACCCATTATAATCCACTCTAAATTATGCTGCATCTTCAGACAGAGTGCTGGAGATCATTCTTGCAGACGCTCATGCTTGGCACATTTCAGGAAGCTCACAGCACTAAAATAGTTGTAGTTAAATTATCCTTGTCTATACTCCCACGGGCTTTTTTTTTTTCCTTCATCCAACATTTGATGATTCTAGGAACAACTATCTTTAAAGTACTTCAAAATAGCACTTTGTGAAAATAAAATGCAGTCATAGCAACTATCAGACAGACACTCACTCAGATGTTTAAAATTTAGGACGGATAAATCAAACCACGGCGCCCTTCAGAGTTCCATTTCAGGGATTATTCTTCTTGAGAGACATTCCAGTGGAGTCGTGACACACGTTAGACATCAGCATCCGGTCAGTGATGCAGCACAGACATGTTTATCATCAGTGACCCTCAAAGTCAGGAAGCTGCTGCAGGATTTCCTAGAGAGACTGTGCAAAGCTGACGTTTCCATATCGTGATTACGAATGTTAGTAGTGGCGCAGTTGTCCTGCATAAGAACACAAACGGGACCCAGAAGGTACCTGCTCTAGTAGACGGTGAGGATATTGTATAGATAGTACATTCTATTCCTCTAATTCTACATCCAGAAGGTCTTTTGTGAGAAAGAGTGAGGAAATACCATCTTTCGCCAGTGGACCAGGCTAAATGAGAATGTTCCGTCATGGAATTATTTTTTTTGGGTATCAAAGAAGACTTGGTATCCCTCAGAATATTGATTTGCAGGAAAAGAGGGGCAGAAAAGTATATGCGTAAAATCCACAAAAGCAGCTCTAGAAGAAAATGACATCCTCCTTGGGGGCGTGGCCAGCAAGCTGCTGAGGCGGCGGGCCGTGCGGCAGGGAGTCGGCGTCCAGGTCCAGAATGCTGGCTGGATCTGCAGTGTGGTGAGGGGGGGTTCACACGGTTATATGGCAGTTGGGGCAGGCTGCTGGCGGCCTGGGGGGTGGGCAGGAGTTTTACCTGTGTGATGTGGCGGAGTGATGGGCCCCTTGGCTTTCGGACCCTCCTCCTTCGCTGACTGCTTGGCAGATGGTGTCT
>JAODKF010000038.1:2196176-2208286 GCA_026779585.1 Mormyrus proboscirostris | reverse complement strand
AGAGATGAAGCAGCAAATGAGATTTACACATACCCTGTTTCGGCTGCTGCACTCAGTGAGAAGACTCCGGCAGCCTCTGTGAATAGTGATGGCGCAGACTGGGACAGAGATGGGAAAAATGGAATGTGAATTCACCCCGGAATTATGAGGATGAGAGAGAGAGCAGTCCGGGCAGTATTACCCGACAATTCAGCACATCATACACATGCATAGTTAGAAGCGCCAGCAATAATCATGGCCACATTATGCTGTGGCAACAGCCCAGCTCCAGAGCGCCACAGGGGGCAGCGCAGAGCGCTCAGGCCGTCACCACACCACATCTGCCGTCACTGCGGGACATTCTCACTGCCTCAGAAAGCAGGCAGCACCGTGACAGGATCCAGTCACTCTGCACAGACACTTATCTCAGGCAGTTTATACTCTCAAGCCATACGGCTGCCCAACAGCTGCTGGTTAACAGACAAAGGGGCGAAGTAGATTGAACATGGGCTCTCTATCAGCATCGCTCACATCTCCACTTGTTTCTGTCATATAACAATATTGTGTTTTTTAGTGTTTGGTGATATAGATCAACATTGTTATTCATGACTGCTGCTGTTACCACTGTCTGCTACTGCCGCTGTATGTTATTCTCATCAGCTAATGCTCAGCAGTCTGCAGGTGGACGTGACAATGAACGCAAACCTTGATGCGTTCACAGAAAAAAGCGTTACCTCGATCAAAAACAGCCTACACAACACAGTCAGATGAACTAAAAGGAAAAGCTACAAACCATCTATCAAGAACAGTGTAGATTTTCCATTATCTCGGAGTTAGTGTTCAAAAACTAGCTTTCATACATCTTATAATCCAATAATAAAAATGAGTAAAAAGACAAAGACTGAAGGCAAAGATTGAACTTGATGCTTTACAAGTAATTTTAAAGGAGTATAAAGTAAGGGCTGTGATCAAAGTTTTACAATAGAACAAGATAAGTAAATTTCAGCTGATGTAGTAACTGATGCTCAGTCATACTAGTATTACTTTATGGGATCTATTAGAACCCAAACAAAATATTTACCAGATAATTGCAGATAATGAAGGTACAATTTAAGAGAGAGCAATTCATACTTTGTTTTTAAAGCAAATCATAGTATTTTTTAAAGTTTTTCTAAATAATAATTACATTTACTACAGTTAACATCAATCTTTCTTTATGAACTTCTCCACCGAGCATGGTGAAGATCTCACTGCGCCATTCTACATCTGGGACCTGCTCCTTAAATGAAAGGAGGATGCTGGTACCACGTGACCTCCCTTGGGTGCACATTCTCCGCTAAAAGACGCCCTGGGGTGACATATAGAGTTGCTTCCTTTCTTGATTTATGAAATGAAAGTCAGATCAGGTAACCCAAATATTCAACGTCCTGCTGCAAAAGTGGAGAGATACTCCTCAAATTCCCAGGCTTATTAAAAAAAGAAACATTTAGTTCGGTTCAAGAAGCCACGGGAAGGCAAGCATAAAACGCAGTACTCGTACGTTTATATTATAAGCAAGAAGAGAACAGTATACACTGAATACTAACGTCTTGATTTAACCCCGTTTCTCATAAATAACATTTACTCTTGCAACAAAACGAGAATCAGAATCAGCAGACATTCGCCCGATTACCTTACAGTACTCATATTCTCCAAACTATACGGTCTTTAAAACACCTGATTTGAAAAAAACCAGTTATTCAAGACCAGTGTTATTTGGCAATAACAGTGCACGATTAAGATAACACTTGTTAAATCACGGAATTAGATTCAAGTAGCAAAAACTGGAAAAAAGTAAATTCAAGTATATTTATTCCCTGTCAACGAAAAAAAGAGAAGGAGTAAGAATAATAAATGAAAATCAATAAACCAGCATGACACAAGAGTTCCTTCGCAGCTGTCTACCCAGCCACCTGTCCACCCAAACGTAAGATGTGTCATCTACTAGTTATCTACCTGTAACCTACGGGACTATGGAGATGATTTTAACGTGTTTCTGAGGTAAGGCGCGTTTCTCCGAGTGAGCCGGGGACTGGGAGCAGCGTCTTACCGACCCCTCCATCGGGCAACCGAGATTTGCAGTTACTGTGACAGGCTGGGCCTGCATGTCAACACCGAGCCCCACACACGCTCCGGCGCTTCCGGACGGCCGCTTTCATCCAAAAAACACCTGACCCCCAGCCCTTTTAGTCCCCCCCCCCCCGCAAGTTTTAATCCACTGGTTTGTTTACCGACGTTTCCCGGCGGAAGATCCGAAAGCACAGAGATGACGGTCAGGGCTCGCGCGCCGCGTCCTCGCGGGGTATTATGGGACGAAATCACGGGCACCGCGCGCGCCGCGCATTCCAAAGGCTCCTTCCCTCAGGCGCGGCTCCTCAGTTAAAGGCACAGTCACTTTTCCTCCAGACCAGATCTTAATCATCTATTAGCTAGACAAAATATTACTCTCTTACATATCGCACAGTACAGTCCAGCCAAGTTACGGAAGCCATCCCAATTCCCACCGCATCCAGGACATATATCACAAATATTTTTGATCCAACTCATTGATCACCTTTCTTTAAAATGTATATTTGCGTAGTTCCTAACGCCAGAGGGGAGTGTCATTCAAACTTTATTTAAAAAACTCGTTTGTTTTTTTTTTCTTGGTGGAGAATTGAAAGAATAAGTAAAATCCCTCCACCCTTTTTTTTTTAAAAAAAATCAGTTATCCTATTCATGGTTACGGTGGGATCCAGAACCAAAGGGTGCAAGACAGGGAACCAACCCAAACGGGAAGAACATGCAAACTCCACACACAGGGAACCCTGGCAGAGACTTGAACGTTGGTCCCTGAGGTGTGAGGCGACAGTGCTAAGCACTGTACCTGCAGTATGATACTGAATATTAGCTCTTTTTTTGCAGTGACAAGTTCTTTATACGACAGTTAAATTAGTAGAAGCAAACAGTACCTGCTATGATTGTACAAGTTCAAATTCTACATATAACGCTCCAGTTGGGAAGAAGTGCTAATGTTTAACTTCACAGATAAAAATCACTTTGTGGTTCAGATGTCATAACGGTCCATGAAGAAAACCAACAAAAGCGCCTGCAAATCTGATACTGTATCTGGCAGATCGTTAAGTGAAAGTGTATTTTCTTAAGTCGTATAAATGCAGCCTAGCTGATCTCCAAACAAAATAATCGCATGATTATTTATCGGGATAATAAGACTTGAAGTGGAGCACATGATTCCACGGTCTGAAGTGAATGCAAAAGATGCTGTCGAAACGTATTCCCATCTACCACAACATCTACAATTTCTGGAATTACTGAATGGATCAACGGGAAAAATGAGGCATCACTTTCTCTTTTGCCCTATCACCAACATTTTCTGTGACTTAGTAGTAAGAATTGTAACAGATCTGTATATGCGGGAAGGGCCACCTGGTGAGTAGGGACCAGTTAGGACAAAATAGAGCCTGCGTTTTCACTCATTGGCACTGCAATGCTAAAACAGAATTTTCAGCTGTATAAAGCTCAGAGAGTGTGGTCAAAAGTCTCCGTTTCTGGGGGCTGGGAACTTTGGGGGAGTGTGTACAAAAAGCAAAAATCGAGCCGCATTTTTAAACAAAAACGCACCAGTGTTGACATAGCTTTAGCTTTATACAAACTTTCTTTTGCTGTATTTCAGGACTACGACTGTTCAGTCCGCAATGCATGTATTTGCACAGGGTGTGTTGAGGAGTATGAAGACGAAGCTACTTTTCATCACAATGCCTTTAGGGCTTTTAGGGTATTCTCCATGTCAGAGGTTTCCAGGTAACATCAAAGAGGTGTGAACTGGAAGAGTCCTCTGCAGACGAGTGAAACTGACTCCTGCTGGACTCCAAAGCCAGTTAATAACATGGTACATTGTACCCTTGCAGTCCATTCTATACTCATTGACCAAAGATTTACTGAACAACACTCTGTTGGTGTATCACTCCATGACCCCTGTCACTGGAGCTTCTCCCAGAGTCACACAGGGGCTATGAAGGAAAGGTCCCTGAGCACCATTTGTCAGTGGTAAATAAATACCACAGCCTGCTGCGATGAGGAAGTGTATTAATGAATCTTATCACCGGTATCACCTTTGGATCCTGTGGCTTGCAGAGTGATCACAACTCTTCTGGACCCTCGAACAAGGCCGTTAAGCCCCCAAAAATAATCCAGAGGTGCTGGGTAGATGGCCGACTGATGCCAAGCCCCTGTGGGTGTCTCAGAAGTGAGTTACCTGAAAACTAATATTAGTTTAATAATAACTATTATTATTGATCCCTGTGAGGAAGTTGTCTTTATGCCTCCCTAAACTTGCTCTTTGTAGAGTAAGTTGTCTGCAAAGTGCAGCCACCAGGGAGCTGGGGGTTAAGGGTCTTGCTCAAGGACCTGCAGATGTGCTGAGGCTGGGTTCAAACCTGCGACGTTGTGATTACAGACACACAGGCTTAGCCCACTGAGCCACACCCTGGCCCCTAAAGAAGTCCTTTACTTCTTCAAATGGCAGAATAAAATCTCATCATAAAAGGTTAACGCTAGATCCCTCCCCCTCTATACCGATGGTCCATTTACATTATTGTCACAGAAAAGGTTAGGAAGTTTACATGCTGAACCTCCAATGCAAAAAGGCAAAAATATTAGCACTATGAATGCTTCTCTGTTATTGTGAACTACAGTAATTAAAATGTAACGAGCCCTCAAGCCTTCTCCTTTATGGGACGGGGAAGTGCAGGTACAAGCAGAGGAGTGACGCAAAAGAGAAATAAAAAATTTCCCTGAAACCCATTTGAGCACAGCACTAGATCAAATGTAAAAGTAACAGCAGTTGAGTGATGAGCTATGAGGATGAACAAAACTGAATATCAAAACAAAGAACACTTCTGGTTTTTTTTTTTGGTGGGTGAAGCATAGAAGGCACAAGAGCAGTTAATGCAGGAAGCCCCTGTTACCTCATTACCGTCACACAGAGCAGCGTTTCCCATTCTGGTCCTTGGGGACCCACAGTTGGTCCACGTTTTTTCTCCACCCCAGGTCGGAGTTGGGAGGGAGCAGAAGCATATTGTCCCTGGGTCCTTGAGGACCAGGTTGGGAAACACTGCCCTGGAAGCAGTCCAGGTGGTGGCAGAAGAATATCAAGCAATTGCAGAAGTGTCAAAAACTGTGGCTTGAGTTTATTACGTTACTGGAAATGCAACAAGAAACAATTTAGCCGATCTGTAAATTTAAGATGGCAGTTAAAGGCTAATAAGGAGTTGTCTTAAAATGTTTTGCACAAAATGTGTTTTAATAACAGACTAAACTATTTTAATATCATTAGGTTCTTTCCCTGAACTGAAGTACCTTGTAAGGGCATGGATGCTAAAGACCAGACACAAACACCGCAGTCATCTCAGCACTGAACCTAAATTAAGTTCAACATGTTTAAGCCGCACACTTAAAGTGAAATTACATCACCCAAAGCTGAGAACTGAGAGAAGCAGGAGGTTTGGCAGGAAATTGTTTCATAATATAACAGAAGGTCCTTCCTTATTTTTTAAAGAAAGACCCATCGAAGAAATCAAAGCCTTGTGGAGAGGATGACCCAGCGGCAGACTGCGGCACTGCACTCACTGTGAGCCTCACAGCCGTGTGAATAGCACAGCCTGGTGGCAGACTGCGGCACTGCACTCACTGTGAGCCCCACAGTTGGATACAGAGCGCGGCCTGGTGGGGGACTACGGCACTGCACTCACTGTGAGCCCCACAGTTGGATACAGAGCGCGGCTTGGTGGGGGACTACGGCACTGTACTCACTGTGACACTGCAGCCCATCTCTCTTCTGCAGGGGTTTGTTGCACAGAGAGCAGGTGGCACCACTGGGGACAGTAACTGAGACCAGCTGGTGCCCATTGCTGAATTCCTTCTCCTTAGAATGCTTCTCCTTGGGATCCTTCTCCTTAGAATGCTTCTCCTTGGGATCCTTCTCCTTAGAATGCTTCTCCTTGGGATCTTCCTTGGAATCCTCCTTGGAATCCATCTCTCTCCCCTTCTCTTTCTCTCTATTCTTACCCTGGTAACCCAAAAATGTGGCGGTTATCCTTTAAATCATTTAATTACCAAGGTTCACAGCTGCATTTTTAATGTGCTAATAATGGTTTACATTCATCCAAATTTAATATCACACCGCCAACAGCGTAAATTGATTGTGCATCGAGCTAATATGACACATAGACAGACACTCTATAACTTAAAACACGTGGTATGAGATACGCAGAATCTGATTCACTGTGATCTGTTTGCTGCCTGGTCTCACTGCAGGACGCTCCCATCACCGACCTTATCTTTAATGAAGGATCCGGCCATTCTGTTCTTCAAAGAGCTAAGGGTGCGCTTGACTTTTGCATTGCCTCCCTCCATTTTCTCCGCATGGTCGTCCTCTTCACCGTTTCTGTTGGAACGCCGCCTTCATTAGTACGCCAAAGCCATGGTCACTATCGTAAACATAACAGCGCCAGTTGTCTTAGCCCTAAAATTAAATGTGATAAACATGATACGATTGAGGCTCGTATCTTGGAAAAGCGAGAGACAGTCATGCGAGAGACAAGCAGTAGTTAGGGGAGCCTTTGCTGGGACGGAGAGCATGACTGAGCAACTCACTCATTGGAGAGGAACTCATACCAGGTGACATTCGCTGATGGTTCTTTGGCCTCCCTGGACCCAGTTCTTGTTTTGGTTCTGTGGGGGAGACAGTGTGCGGGGAGGGGGAGGGGGAGGGGGGGGTATCCACTGTCTCTTGAGTGGCGTGTGATGTTTACAACTGAAGCTAATTCATGCATTCACAGCTCTGTCCCTAACCGCACTTTCGCTAAGCTCTGCTCACTCCACGCTACGATCGTCTTAAACACGCGCCAAGCAAATAGCTGTTGGCGGGGGCCCAAGCTGGGCTGTGTTAGGGGCCGGTGAGCCCGACGGGAGCGCTTGCTCAGCCTACTTACCCGTGGTACTGCTTTAGTTCCTGAAGGACGCTCTGTGACATCAGCCTAAAGACAAACGTAGCAAGGGCTAAGTGTTGCTCCCAGCTTTCACTCTCCGTAGCTCAGATCGGAAAATGCCTTCGCGCGTTTGTGGTAAAGCTTCTAGTCAGGGATATAGGCGCCATCAGGTTTTAGTGCTTTGTGAAACACTGCCCCTTTTCCCAGCGCCGTGCGTTTCTGTAACCTGGGGAAGACTTCAGTCTGACCACGCGCGTCATTCACTGGTAGCTCGGCCTAGCTGACCTGCTGCCTCGGTCTCCATGGACCACATTGTCCGCCTCGTCTGTGTATCACATTAGACAAGTGCATCAGCTAAATAAAACTGCAGTCCTGTAAATAGACCTTTGTTTATTGTGTGCCCCTTCCCTACACCCTATAACTCTCTCCTACACCCATCAACACTATGGACATCCTGCGAAAGGATATTTCAGATTTTACTAATAGGCTTATGTGTTATGTTCAGTTTCATGACTGTTGTGAAATATGTAGAAAAGCTACATATGCTGTTAGAGTTATTGATGTCAGAGGCAGACTACTGAACCCTGCTGAGGTGAGGCATTGCGCTGCAGAGAGTTGCCCTCAGAGGACGTCAGACTCACATGTGACTCTGTGCTTCCTTGGTGTACAATGTCTCATCTGGGTCCTCTGCAACACAGGAGCAACACGGGGCCATATTACAATCCCTCCCGACAGCCCGCCCATCGCCATCCTAGCCACGGCATTCGCTGACTGTCCCGCCACTCGCACTGTCCCGCGAGTAGAAGTCGGCTCACAGTCAGAGGGGAGAGACACAGCTTGTTCCATTAGCACCAACCTCCTGCCGTTCTGGCAACACTCCTGGAAGTTTCCAGCAACACGAGTACGGGACAGTCTGACACCAGGACCTCAGACCCCGAGTACGAGCTCGACCCCAACTCCTGGAGCAAATAAATCCAAGACGCAATCAAAGGAATGGCTATACTTCCCATTTCTCCACAGTAGCCTTCCATGTCGAACTGTTTTTCCAACATGCTTTTGAAACATACAGTTATCACATGATACTGTGTGATCACCAGGATACTGTGTATAACACAATTAAAGGACAACAGATTTGGTTAGTACTACAAGACCTAACTTACAGTAGCAATGTGAGCCAACAAAAAGTAGATTTACCAGGTTCTTCTTGTTAATTTGTGAGTCTTTTTCAGTTTTCCCATCGGGCTTTACCTGTGATTTACTGGAGCATTCTGGGTAAGCAGACTGATGAAGGTGGGATGACTGCTGTAGATCATCTCTGCCCCAATCACTGTCCATTGCTGGGGCGTCTAGGCTCAACCTTTAATTTACACACACACACGGAACCGAAATGATGCCGTACTCTGTTGTTTTATGTTGATTTCATTACACCAATATAGCTGTGCAATCAGCACATCGTGGGAATCATCACTACATACCCATTAAAATGTGAGAATCAGAGTCCCGGCATGATGTGTTCGAACACACCCATGTAAGGCGCCCTAGGACAACTCTTGTGAAGGGCGCTATAATTGAATTGAATTGAATGATCACCTACCTCCTCCTTGATTGAGTAGATGATGGGAACACCTCCCGTCTGTGTCTCCCAGACATTGCCATGGACCTCACCAAAATGGGGAACATCTCACTGTCTGACTCCATGCTCTCAGCTTGCCGTGGGTCCTTCAGAGTCTCCACACTGCCGACGGGGGGGACGATGCTTGTTGTTTGGCAGCACTGAGTCTCCATGGTCTTGCTGAGGGACAGAGAAATGGTGGTCTCCTCAGGGGGGCAGGAGCCTGAAGGGCCGTTAGCACCGCCCAAGTGGCAGAAATACAACCCTGGGCTGCGGCTGTCTGTGCCGACAAGAGAACTGCGGATAGAGAAGTGGGACCCGAGGGAGTCCGCCGCCCCCGGGCGCGTGACGAAATGCGCGTCCCTCAATGACAAGCCGAGCCCAGAGACGTCCTCTGCAGTGCCGTCTCTGTCAGATCTGCCCGTAGAAGCAGCCCTGGAAGTTACAATCCAGTGTTACCCAACATGCTGTTCTCACATGGATGTCAGGAAACATCATCACTGTCACGAGTCCATGGTTATGAGAAGCAGCTGGTGTTAGGGTGGAAATTTTGTCACCTCCAAGACGAACCACTGGGCCCAGGTGCCTCACCTCCTCACCTGCTCCTCAGCCTTGTTGCGGACACAGAAATTCAACGCGACGCACGGAGAAGATGTGACCAGGTCCCATGCTGTGGCCCATGGCTTCCACACAGAAACCTCAGACTCCCCAGCAGAAAGGAGGAACCAACTCTGTGATCTTCCCACATGCACTTCCCTGTCAGTTTCAATGGGGCAGAGTCATCCCATAAGTTGTGTTGGGTCTGCTCTTTATTTTGGTGAGGCACTATTGCAGTCATCTCTTCACTCACAGCGAGAGGACGTGACAAACTCCTAAGACCCTCAACTACCTGTGTCTTCACCATATACATCAATCCATAGTACGGCTTTAAAACAGCAGCACGTGGGATGTTACCTCTGCCCAGTGAACCTGGAACCATGTTAGCATGTCCAGGGGGGCTGGGCAGCCAGCTGACCTTTGACCCCCCCCCCAGAGGTTTTTTTGGTTCCTCTCCTCTGTCGTCATATGCTTCTTCCTTACTTTTCCTTTCTTTTTCTCTCTCTCCCTCCCTCCCCTGTTTTATATCGCTCTCTCTCAATGATGTTGTACCGCATCACAGCACATTCATGTAAAGCGCCTTGGGGCGACACTGTTGTGAAAGGCGCCACGTTAAAATACACCGAATTGAATCTTCCAGTGTGTGCAGCACGACGAATATCATCTCTAGGTCTGAGCAATAATTCAAAGAAGTGAGAATAAGGAGGTAAATGGGCAGCAGTCGCCGCACCCTGTTCTTGAGAAACTGCTCATGTGGCGCCACTGCCCTGCTTCTGGGTGCCGCTCTCCTCCTTTCAACACTCGCAACAGCTTCAGTTCTCTCCAGCCACATACGGTGCGTATCTACAACTAACAATATTTAAACACAAAATAATGCTACCGACTAATTAATTATTTGTTTGGCATTCTACGCGGCATATTTCATCCTTTTTGCATGTCACACTTACGAGAATAAATGTGTGAAATTTGACTGGCTCCACCTAATTGGAATTGGTCTCCGTTGGTCTCTGACAGGCAAAAAGTTCAAAGGGCTAATATGCAGCTCATGCAGCCGAATGGAGTGTCTGGATGAATTCCATTCCAGGCCGTTGCTAATATCAGGCAAATGAATCCCATTGCTACCTCTTCCATCAGTCTTTGATATATGACATTTATAAAAGTGCTACATCTTATACATAATATTTCACAGGGCTAAATAAAGATAAATGACTGCATCTGTTCTCATAAATATGCTGCACTTCCATATATGATGTCATTTTTCAAACAAAATGAGTCACTTCCCTTCTGAGACAAAAATACCAGTTATGCAAGTTACAAAGTTACGTAGCCAGATTAAAAAGATATTCCAAGTATTATTACTGCCAATACTCGAGCAGAAAGGGCTCACAGGAAGAACTAGTGGATTCGATGGAAGGGGGAAGAAAAAGCCCTTCTGAAGGAGCAGCGTTTCATCCACAGCTTGGGGAAAGGAATTCAGGAGCTGTCCACGGGGTCTGCCACACACGAAAGCAGCACCCAGGAATCGGGGGCAGGGAGGAAGCAGAGGGAGGGACAGGAGGAGACGCCCGCAGACGACGACAGAGCGTTGGAAAGAAAACGGGGTGGCGACAGACATATGATGGAGTGAGAAGTAAAAGCAGCAGCCAATGGGAAGCTGCATAAACACACCTGTAACTTTTTACCATTAGGAAACGCGATGTTTAGGGTGTCACTTTGCGATTAGCCATTTGACCATAGATCGAGTGTACGAACGACAAGCACAGTGCCACCTAGTGCCAGGGCCAGAAAATGAAGAATGCCCGGTGTCCTGCTTTGCATTATCTGAGGTAGCTGGCATCCATAGCAATATGCTAAAAACTTGACATGACTAAGAATCTCACCAGCCAAAATAACAGCAGATGTAACAAATTCATAACATGCATACAGTTTCCTGGTATTTCATCTTTGGCAAGCAGAGAAGATGTTACAAGTGAACAAACAAAAATAAACTTACCAACAGCTCTTGAATGAAATCACAAAAAATGCAGGTCCTGTATGTGCCTTCCTGCAATGGTTAAACTGTCTAAGAGTACTGGTGTGGAGGTCCTTAAATGAACACTGGAGCCGGGTGCAAAAACAGCTACCCACAAGGTTTGTACAGGATCTTAACGTGGCTTCCTCTTTTCATGAACTCTGCGGTCTTTGTCAGCAGGTCACACTATAAAACAGACACAGAACATTATACTCACTTTACACACATGCCCATATATATCTGAAGAAAATTATGATACCCCAGCAACACTGATTTCTCAGTTATGGGTATGCTTCTGTGTAAGACTAAATGTTTCCCATTCCTTTTGTAGGCCACTTGATGACATCCCCCGATTCATGAGAAACTGTTGAATAAGTTAACGGTCACCTCTAGCATTAGAAAGTTGTTTCTGCCCTCAGCCTGGCTGGTTTTTGGTCATTCCCAGTGTCTCGTGCTTCACATTCTTCTTGTGTGTTGCGGTCTTAGAAATTTTGAGCCTGGAAGCAGCCTGATATGATACTTTATTGATCCCCATGGGGAAATTCTCTTCATGTCTGCCCCAGCTTGCTCTCTGTGGGTGAGAGCAAACTGACCACGAAGGGCAACCACCCAGGGAGCTGGGGGTGGGGGGGTTCAGGGCTTTGCTCAAGAACCCACAGATGTGCCGATGCTGAGCCACACTGAGCCACAAGCTGCCCCCACGATAGAACCTGCCACTCTGTGTATCTTCTGCCAGCAGAACCAGGAGTACAAAGATTTAACAATGTAGATTCTTAAAAAATATGGAGCAGTCTCTGAATTTTTTCCAGAGCTGTAAGTATATGTGTGTGTGTGTGTGTGTGTGTGTGTGTGTGTGTGTGTGTGTGTGAGAGAGTATATCTTA
>JAODKF010000038.1:2113573-2126579 GCA_026779585.1 Mormyrus proboscirostris | reverse complement strand
TGTGTGTCTTTAATCAGAAGGTTGCTGGTTCAAGCTCCAGCCTCAGCATGTCTGTAGGTCCTTGAGCAAGGCCCTTACCCCCCGCCCTTACACGCTCACAACCGTCTCCTGAAACACTGCACCGAGACGCGGCAGTGATAAGTCTTTAGAAAGGCCCAACATGGAGTTCACGACGTCAAACTGAACGCAGAACTGTTGCCATATCAACCACAACACGGTTAATAACTGAACCAAAAGATTTGTGGCGCAACGCAAGTCTCAATATTCACTCTCCTACGCTGCCGTGACAATGCATCCAGGTAGATGTCAGTATTAACTGCATAAAATGTAAAACGGCTAACATAACACACAACAGCATGAATTTTATATAAAGAAAAAAAATTTAAAAATGTAAGAAATAATCATTGATGAAAGCCTTCCCTGGAAAAGCCTGAAATCTTTCCATTCTTTGATCACAAACAAGAACACACATTCAACTATGTCAAAGCTTTAACACAAACCCTTGTTTACTGTAGTTATCGACGACAATATTAATATGTTAATATTAACTAATATTAACTATTAATAGTCAGAAATCTAAGGAGGGCTAATGGAGACAAAGGGAAACCGTGATAATTATTAAAACGCTTTCAGTTCAGACTCACACATGCATGTAAGTAATTTTACCCTTAGCAAACTACTCAGGCCGGCATCAAACACGTAGCTACACAGACAAGGCAGTCTATGTGCATAACACACATTCAATAATTTAATCATCGAGAGGCTTGATTCGCAACAAAAATACATTCTAATTAAGCATCATAATTTGACTTGTAAATATTCATTCTGGAGAGTATAAATTAAGAAGAGGAGACGCTGTGGGGCTGTAACGGGAGAGCAAGTCAGCGATGGTCCACCTGAGCAGGCCTCTTCTAATCCTCATTTATATCAGTCTCCAGCCTGCATCCCCTACGAGAGCAATGCAACTGACAGCATAAATACAAACACTAACTAAGTAAAGATAAATAGTGTTCTGTGGAGAGACAGCCCCCTCCCCCACCCCCCTGCTTTTCCACAGTGGGGAGCAGGTCGGGTTTATTTGCAATTCACCACGATGCGTTTTGCTGTGCTTAGAAAAAAAATTAGAGAGAGAGAGAGAGAGAGAGAGAGAGAGAGAGAGAGAGAGAAATCTGCAGGGCGCGTTCCGCTAATGTGGGAAGTCTCTTAGCGGCTCATGAATTTTAACTCCCATATAAAAACGCGATGCCACACACTTACCTCACACAGCACTTCCATAAATTTAACTGCTCCTCAGTGCCCCCCCTCATCACGGTGACATCTTAATCCCACTCACCATTTTGTTTTGACAACCAAAGGGTTCACGCTCATCAGCGCAAGGAATGGAATGAACGACGACAATCGTAAACAAACAGCTCAACAGACTCGGTTTCTACTCGCCACGTTTTGGGGTTCAAATGAAAACAACAACAACAAAAAAGTTTCTTAACATAGATATCGGCCGTTATAGTCATGAAGTACTTGGAGTCCAAACGACATTGCAAAAATCGAAAAATCCAAAAGAAGAAGAAGAAAAAGTATTACATTCTACATGTTACACATCTTATCCGGTCCCATAAAACCTTCAAAGCAGACCCTTATTGGCCGAAACAATTACACACCACCATACACATATTTTTGAAACGGGATATGTTTTACCTAACAAGTTCAGTTGCCATTGGAAGTCAATAACATTAATATCATTCAATCTTCGCCTGAGGTAATTGCCCCACAAAACTACTCAGCTTCTCCAATGACCCATCTATGCAAGATGAAGATGAAGATGATGAAGAGGATGACAACAAAAACAAGGTTATACCCAACAGCTCTGGCCCATATACCTGAGGTACTATAAATAGTGCAGCGATCACTAAACAAGGCAGAGCTTAAAATTCGTGTTAACACATCTAGCCTCTTTAGATGGTCCAGCCACCTCCTTCCCGAAGCTCATCTTCTGAGAGATGCATGTAGGTGATCCAAGGTGTCCAGACGACTCCTGTTACCGCCGACTGAACTCACCACGAACACACATGGCATCCCGTTCTCCAGTTACACTGGTCAGGATATCGCATCATACGCAGCCCAAAGCGGACACATCCCATTGGCGCGTTTATCGCCCGAGTGTAGAACCCGCCTGTCTATGGGAGGCCAACGCGGCCATCATCTTTATCGCTTACAAACCAGCGTGGCCACCAATCGGGTCAGCAACATAAATGACTAAAAACGAACCAAGAACAAAAACCCGCGTGTCCAGCCTCACTGTTTTGCACTGTCCTGTGTTCTGTGCACTTTAATTATTGTGAAACGCTCCCTTTGGCACTTGCTGTTCGTATGTCGCATTGTGGCGCCGTGAAAACCCATTTCGTATACCTGCATATGAATAGTATGACGATTACGCTCCATTTGACTTGAATAATTATGAATGCGTACAATCACAGCATCCCAGCACTGGTCACATTAATGAAAAACACGCAAGATCAAAACAATAATAGTAATCAAACCCCAAGGACGGCACCTGAAACTCAAACCCACTGACGAGTGTCGCGGTACGGCCCGCCACTGTAAGCGATGCCAGCTAATTCCGCAGTCTCCCTGTCCACAGCCCAGGACCGAAAAACAAATTACTAACTGATGAGCAACAGAAAGGAGGAGTGGCCGAAGAGGGGGGGCAGGGAAAAGGGAAAAAAAAAGAAAAGCACAGCTAATCGTGGGAGGCCCCCGACCGCGGCGGATCCCAGCTCACACTCTATTATGCTCTCATCAAAAAGCAGCACGACGAGTACAGTGGCTTAGAGACACTGCGCTTCAATTAAAGCTCCACCAAGCTTAACGGTCACATTAGGATCTACCACAGCGCGCCCAGACCCCACAATGGGCGCTCCGCTGGCATGGCGGGCACCAGGCTGAAAGGCAGCTAAGTGTAAGGAGAGCAGCTGCCCTGCCTAGCAAAAAATGTAAAAGTAAAAAAAAAAAAAAAAAAAAAACGGCAAACCTCAGTGAAAAGTGGGGGAGGTATTGAATGCGTTCTTGACTGACCTTTTCCATTCAGAAAACAGACAGTAAAGAGATTTGAAATAAATGGCCCTCGATATTATACATCCAAGACACAGGCGAAACCATGTCACAGCGCTCGAAAAACCACGACAATCCTCAAAGAGACAGGACTGACCTCTGTTTCTGTGTCAATCAGCATCTCAACACATCCGCAGTGCTAAGGTTTACATTGTGTGGCAAATAATGTGATATGGCTGAATTTAGTGAACCCCGGACTGGCCGCAACACATTTTAAATCTGTAATCATACTTTGGCAATATAAATAACAATTAAGTCTCCCCCCATGTGGGACTTCGTATGGCAGCAGGTGGAAAACTGCCCATTGAATATTATCACTGTCAAATTAAATATCCGAGCAGGAAAAATAAACTAGACATTAAAGCAACCGCACCAGACCCTGAAAAGGGATGATGCTATGAATTCAGATTACACAAGTTAAAATGGGTTTGGGATTCGGTCAGCAGAATAGTTTAACTCACCCTTTCCTGTACAAAGCAACCAATCAGATCTCATGAAAATCCACATTATTTTCTGATTGGTATTCACCTCACATATACAGACAAAACGATTTCCAGGGAAGACACCTAATTAAAACTCAGTAAACATTCTACTTCTGTGTGACCAAAAAACCTGGTGTAAACAAATACATGCCTATTTACCATTTCAGACAAAAATCATGTGAAAGGGAAGATCACTCAAAGAGCTGAAAAACATTTGAAAACGAAAAGAGTCTGAGAATTAAGGCCATAACAAACGCCCCCCTTAATATTTTAGAGATGCAACGACTTCAAATGCATATAGAATTAACAAATCAGAATATGTCAGACTAAAAAAAGTGACGAAATGATCACTAGCTGAGGCCAGTGACACAAAAATTACCAGCAACCAACGGGTACTACATGAAAAAGAAATCCAGCGAGATGGATTGGCTTTCTTCAGTGTTTTACACGGCTCCTCTCACAGCTGAATGATTGAAAATATAGCTGGCTGGCATATGTGCGCGTGCAAACATCTTCTCATGTTCAGCTGCTGATCCATGGCCACTTACAGCGCAGACATACACCTGCGCAACATTTCACATACAAGAGGCAGAAATAACAAGCACATTGAAAGTAATGCTCGCGTTACGGGTTTAATCATAAAATCAGCCTGCTCCCTGTGGTTTAATGCTAGCTGGAAACAGGTCTGATAATTCAAACCGATTTGCAGATTAAAAGAATCGTAAAGTGTGGTAACAATATATCGAGCAAGGAGTCCATATTTACAAAAAAAACATGCGTTTTATGTGGGTAAGAGCTCATGGAGTTTAACAAAGAATACAAAATGAATTAAATTTCAAATAGTCTAAAGTTAAATGACTCTCTCACTTGCAGACTCTTGCAGATACTACCAAGCTTAATTCAGACAACACAAACACTATACAGCACCCTTAAGTACTGCTGGACAATTCATGTGCATCTGTGAATTATGTGTGTGCAGACTGAGATGATCATGACTATACAATTAAAAATGCTTTAAATAACATGATGGTAGGAAACCTAAAAAGAAACAGCCAGCCAGCCATAAGTGCTTCCATTAATTGGTGAGAAAATTGATTATATTTACTATGTCGACGTTACAGGGGCTCCCTCTACAAAATGTGAAACACGTCGTCAAATTTGACGCTACTGTAACCAAATAATGCGCCCATCCCATCCCATCCCAGGCAGCAGCCCTGGGGAAGCACGCGTTAGCGGGCGGCTAACAGGCTAGCGGGGCTGCAGCGGCCGGGGATCGAGGGCGCGCGGCTTCATGCAGCAATGATGCAGAGGGGGGATCGGGCAAAAACCTGTTTACATCCCGTCCAGGCAGGATTGGGAAGAGGCCTCGGTGTGCAAACGGATCCCGCAATTTTCGGTTTAGTCACACTGCATCAGACCACCCCAGCTCAGTAATCACAACTAATCTAACCTTCAGGCTGACGTAAATACACAAGGCCCCGTAGCTTAATATTACATGCATGCGTGCCTGGATGCGCGTTTCTGACTGCTGCCTACAAAAATATTATCATCACACCTTAATAAGAATCCTAAAATCAAATCGCGCCAAAAATATATACGCATTTCAATCACAATAGCTTTCCAGAAGCTAATAAATTCACACGGCTATCGGTGATAAGACAACACAGCAAGCTATCTTGCGATACATTATTAGAAATATATTTGTTTTTTCCCCCTCATTTTCCCCAATATGAACTGCCGCAGCAAGCGAAACAAAAACGTGACTTTTGGCCTTGCAGTGGAAAATAATGCATTATCCAAGTACTTACTTTCTCCATTCGTCAGCCCGCAATTGCATAGGACGTGGATAAAAGCGACCAAAACAATCGCCGAAGTCCCCATCTGCATCTTGAATCCGATTATGTCCTCAGCGTTTGTTATCCACGGAAACGTAGACGGCGTAACCTATATAAATACTTAAAGTTCAATTCACACTTGAGTTTTGTATACCTGGCTAATTAATTATACAAAGTATGTTTGATTAAAAATGACGCGATCTGTCACCTATCCCCCACCCCCACCCCCCAGAAAAAAGGGGCCGAGGAGTCCAACGTGGTTGTTTTCAATATTCCCAGCGCCTCAACTTCTCATCATCTCCGCCAGAATAAATCCTGCATTAAATGGCGAGACCCCGGGCTCCGGCGACGCCGAACAGTCCCATATTCAGATCAGCTATAAGGCGCCGTCTTCCACTTTAATCTGTTAAAGTTTGTTTGACAAAATCCTTCTGGAGTCGACAAAAAGGAAAGCCCCCACCGCCAGTAAGGAGGTCCTCGAAGGGGCGGCAGTGTCTCGCTCATGCGCTCCTTCCCAGCCGCGTCCTCCTCTACAATAATGATCCCACTTTCATTCAACAATCCAGGAGACAACGCATATCCATGCAATTATACACAATATCTCGGAAAACCTTCGTTATAATGTTCGCCTTTCTTCAAAAATCCCTTATACGCCGAACAAAGGTAGAATGTATTTAATTTAATTCCACAGGTCGCCGTTTTTTAGCTTTCTCCTTGCTTTGCATATCACATGAAGTTATTCCACGGTACAGATGGCCAAGAAAAAAAAATAAGCGCACCGTAGGAAGTCCTTAGAGTACTAAAGGGGGAAATATCCCGCAAATGCCTTTCCTTTTCGGTTTAATGCGAACTCAAGTCATTCGCTAGGGTGCCGCAGTAATACGAAGGGAAAAAAGATCAGCACGAGAAATGCAATCGTGGATCGCTTAAAAATAAAATTAAAAAGGTACAGCCTCCGACGCAGTGGCTCGAAATCGGAAAAGTCCAAGGAGCATAATCTGTTTCATTGAGATTAGCCAGAAAACTAATCCGAACCGGAGAGGTGTCTTGATGTTTCGTCTTTTTTTTTTAGGAAATATTTCCAATGTACGATAAAAAAAAAAGCCTACAATCGACAGCGCGAGACTATTAAAAGCGAAAAAGTTATATACCCACTATCTATGGTTCCTCACTCTCAGGTTCCCCCCCTTTCCGTCTCTTTCTGTCTCTATCCACCAGTAAACAAGTACTGCCAGTCAGCTGGGTCAGATGAAGGGTGTCATGGAAAGTGTGGAGTGGACTCCTAAATGGGAGCAATGGAAATCCGGGGACAGTGTGTCTGTATATGGCATAAAAATCTCCGCACATCTGACTCTCAACGACCTCAAATTACTACTATAAAAAATAATTTACCCCTTAAAAGATTTAATTACCCCCCAAATCCATATATAATAATGTTTAGCAACAAAAATGTTTAGACAGTGCTTTATCCTACAATAATGCAATGCTCAATTTAAATACAAAAACGTCGTGATTGTAAATACCAGAGAAGTTACTGCTGACAGGGACATCTGTTTGCATTTTCGCTGTAATTCGTAGGCGTATATTTCATTTGTATTTTGTTGTACAACGAATATCATGGAATTGTAGGATTAAATTGCATTTATATAAAAAAACGAAGTAGTTTTAACTTTTGACATTTAAAAGCACTTTGCTCTAATCTAACTATTTTTTCCGCTTCTACAAAACCGTGTGAATACAAAAATATGGCACGCAATACAAGTCTTAAATAGCATGTATTTCTCATATATAAGCAATTAGGATTGCTTAAAATTATCATTTTAATTTGCGCGGCAGTTCTCGGTTTCCCGGTGGGATTAAAGTCCGGCGACCGACAGCACCGTGGAAGATGAGCGGCTTCCCGCTGGTTTCACTAACATCACCCATTGACAAAATGCGCTGCGAGCAGAAACCCTGTTGATGTTGTATCCCCGAGAAAACGGATCGGAGGCGCGGTCTGCTAGCGGACAATGAGATGACTTCTGCTTGGAGGTTTTAATTTTTGACATCATGTTGTGTAATGTACTCTCAGTGGCCATTTTATTAGCTACACCTGATTGCCAATTGCTTACAGTTTGCTACCCTGAACAGCAACTAAGTACAATCAGCAAACTAAGCCACACAAGACGCCTGATCTGAACGGCTTCGAGCATATGATTGTCGGTGTGATTCACGGTAGCTCCGTGAATTATTATCTCAGAAACAGCTTCCCACTTGGGATTTTCACTTACTACAGTGCCTGGAGTTTACAAAATAAAAATAAAATTAAAAATGGTGTGACAAGCAAAAAAAAAAAAAAACCATAAATGGCAAGTAAATATCATTTCTATGACAAAAGACACATCGTTAATGAGAGATGAGAACAGCTGACAGGAAGACTACGCGTGCAAAATAATACTCCAATGCTGCAGTGGTAAATGTTAAAGTCTTTCCCTATATTTAAAATAAGCAGTCATTTCTAACCACCATATTAAATCTCATTTATTGTAACAGACACAACTGCAGCTTTTTCATGGCTATCAAAACAATACACTTATTTCACAATGCATCAGAGTGTTGTGTAGGTAATAAAAATTAACGCTATTAGACACTGCTGAATTACTATTGTTTAATATAAAGTACAAATGCCCCAGAACTGACTTATGGTATGGATTAATACACAGGGTGGAATGTAAACATGCCTTGTACTTTCCCTGTTTGGGTTTCATCATGGTCAAGTATGTTTGCATTATGTCATTTATAAAACAGGAAATTCCTATTGCATTCAGCGGGATACTGCAGCATAATGGAGAAACCGATGCGTTTTTTGCGCCGCACTCAGAGACCAGCAGATCTTCACTCCGCTCTTCCTTTGAAATGTATCTTTTTAAAAATCTACGCCCAGTAATGCTTCCTGAGAATGTCTGCCCCCAGCCGATACATGTGTCAGGGCCAGAACCAGCAACGCAGACACAGCGATAAAGACACGCAGCACAGTCTGAGCTCCTGGGCCAACTCCCAGAATGCACTGCAGCTGCAGCTGACCGCAGTGCTCCAGATCAGGCTCATCTGCTGTATAGCTAACTGAAAACTGTGCCTTGATGCTTATTTACCAGGAAGCTAATGGCAGGCAATAAGGCCATGAAAGAAGAGGCTTTAAGCCGTAGCCTGTCTCTCAGTAACCTCTGTGAGGCTGCAGTCTATCAGGAGCAAAATTATGACACAAAAAACAAGTTTTGAAAGGATTTCCTTCAAAAAATGTTAACTGTGTTTGCCAGTTCAGCGTTTTTTGTGTGGCGTATTTTGTGCAGAACATTATATCAAAAATACAGCACAACACACAAACCCTTGTTCTGAAATCAGAAGCTAAACACACACAGGGCTGTTTTCTCTTTCTGATGGAACTTGATCGAAGGAGTACAAAAAGTCATGGGGGGGGCATGGGGTTTGAAATAGCTGGATTAGTTAATGATACAGTGCTCACAGACAAGCTTGGGACACTTGCTTATTTCAGCAAAAATATTGCAGATTTATTGGTTTTTATAACAAAATCAATGTCTTATTCTTTAGCAAAAATCACATTAGAAACAATCAGTAGCTTTAAGTAAAACACTCCAAGTAGTAATAAACTGAAACACAGATTATAGTTCTAAAAGAGCTGTTCTGAATTACAAAGTCCATTGACAAGCAGTTTCATTGGGCGCCTTTTAATTAATAACACCTTTTCAACAACATAAAGCACCAAATATTTGAGTTTATTATCCCTTTGGAATTCAGTGACTACAAATGAAATTAATAGCAAAATGGCAAGAAGAGAGCTGAGAGTCAAGTCAAAAATATTACACTTAAGAAAATGTCTGCGTGGATGATATGTGCAGATATGTTACACATTGCTTGTCAATAGACTTTTATGAAAACAATAAATTTGCAACATTGTTACAGAATTAAGCAAAGCGTTCCAAGATTCCTAAAGGAATACAGGAACAGTATTGCATCCTTTTTTATTACAGGCATGATCAATCTTCTAACAACAATCATGAAATTTGTTATAAGTAGTTTTTTCCTGCAATTGTCGGTGGAAATTCACCCAGTAACGGCGGTAAATCGTGCCAGAAGGGGGCGCCAGCAGCTTCCCAAGTCAGTCGCCTATGTCGCCTAATGGGTTGAATGCAACATCTCCCCACATTATTCACAAGTTAAATACGACACTCAGAAGTGACCCCCCCCCCCCATTAAACTCCCATATTATCAGACTAAACTGGAACAGGTTGTCGATGCTAATCATAATCAAAATTCAGCGGTGCAGATGGGGTTGGTCATAGTCAGGTTCCAAGGAAAACAACAGTGAAAGGAGAGACCTCTGGGCCTTGGAGATCCATGCAGAGACTTGGGCACTGCACTCAGCCAACTCCTGCAGTGTTTTTCTACACACAGGGTCAAGACGTGCGACCTACAGTCCTATCAACATCTAAGAGCTCCTTGTTTTCCCACAAAAAAACAACCAAGTTATCGGAAGACTGATTGCACACCAAGGTTAATTTTCCTCCCATTCTCACAGAGATGTCTGCGCAGCCGGTCATCGGGACTTGTTTAATCAACAAACGGAGAATACTCCCAGCAGGTGGCAGCGTGCCACCCTCGACAGGATGTGTCAACGTCTTCCTGCATTCATAAAGGTCGGTCAAGGTTGGGTCAAAGTCATCCAGCTGGGAACAGTGCGGCTTGTTCTCAGGAAGCTTGCAGTGCACTAAGGCACCTTCAGTACCTACATTTTTTTTCTTCATTTCCTGTACACAGAAACAAACACGTACACAGATTCATAAGTCACAAATAACTGGCATTGTACCAAACACTTCTTGTTCGTTAAAAAGATTCATGCACTTCGCAAGGCTCTTTCTTGTCCGTGAAAGATCTATTTCTGGGCCTGATTTTAAATCAGCGAAACAAACACAGATCAAAAACATTTGCATGTAAAGTTGTCTGGATGAGAGATCACAGTGCGGACAGATCAAATGATGGCCTTTAACCGAACACGGCGATTAGCGACAGTGTCGGCCACTGCCTTCCCGAGCGCCGTTTGCTGGATGACGTGCTTTGACAAACCGCGCTTTTCCCCATCTCCTGCTGTCCCTGGGGGACACGTCCCAGAGGAAATGTCTCTATCAGTGTTTGGAATCTGCTTTCAAAGCAGGTCTATTTCTACAAATATCACTGCCCTAAGCCAGTGCATGAAATAGCGAATAACAGCAAATTAACTATCCAGCTGACTAGAGTAAGTTTCATTCACAACTTTGTCTCTTACAATTCACAACTTTGTCTCTTACACCACTCTATTATGTTTATAAGACAGCCAGCATGCTGAGATTCAGGATTCGTAATTTTTTAGTTGCCGTGATATTTGTTTTTGGGGCACTTTGAGGTTACCGCCAGAAAAACAGTTTGCGTGTAATTTTGATGGAAAGATGTCGATTAGTTCCCTTTTTACAGCCCTATCAGTCATCCTGAGAATATGTGTGTGTGGCCCGAAAGCGCTCACTTCCCCAGTGTCTTCTGGTATCAGCCCTAGTCTCAAACTGCAGTTTCCCTCCTATTTATAAATACAGTGATGGTGCCACTGAACTGAGGACGCAACGTTCTGAAGGTGAAACACTTTCCAGCAACCGAAATGTTAACTTCCTCCTGCAGACCTGCAAGGGGCCCAGCTTCTCTCTGTCAAGGTGTTACAGTGTAACAGACGTCTGCAATAAGACAGTGTCACATTACAATTATTTGTCAGATCCTTTTATCCGGAGTAGCACGCTATTGAGAGGGCAGGGTCCACTGATCCCTGGACCAGTTGGGGTTTAAGGGCCCTGATAGTGATATCATTCTGCTGACCTTGGGATTTGAACCAACAATCTTCTAATCACAGGCACTAACCTTCTGAGCCACAAACCACCCCCCCCCCCCCCAGTATGGGCAACACCAGCACAAAAACACAAAGCATGGCCATATATAAAAGGAAGTATTCTGATGATTCATGGTACGATTCTGACTGAGGATTAAGGAACAATGGAAAACACAAGAAAAACAGGCATCGAGCTGCAGAAAAGTCTGCAACATAGTTTGTGCTCCTTTGTGAGACCTCACAGAAAAAGAGAAATGAGTCTTATAGGACTGATATTAAGTAATCTTAAGATGCATTTATATATAACTGTGAAGAGTACATTTTTAAGTTTAAAAACAAGTGGACAAAGTCTTATCAAAGTCTGACAAAGATTTTAATACGGCCAGGACCGATGACCTCTGGAGGTAATGATGAAGTAATGAATGCAGTCATGTGGGTTTCCTGGTCTCAGTGATGAAACAGTCATGAAAGATTCTTCTGGCCAGTCACCATGAATAAAGCACCTTCAGCAGAACATGGAGCAGACATTTGAAGGCAGAGCAAAAAAATTTGTCATTCTGGACTGGAAAATTGGCAGGGGCACGTTACCCCCAGCATTCTGGTGTCTAGGATGAGCTCTGAATCCTTACACAAATAATTCTTAGAGGGGTGTCCTTGGATCTGTTTTCTAGGAGCTGAGATTGATGCACCATCTTTCCCAAACACCAGCCGCCAGTGTTCCTGAACCCAGTTTTAGCAAAGCATGTGACAACTTCAGAATCAGCAACATACTTGTGAAATATACAGGGTGAAACCGTAACAGGATGGCTAGAGGGGTTACCAGGGGTAACAGATCTGCTGTATGCAGGCCCTGCGCTCATTTGTGCAACAAATCTAAAAATAAAAACAAGGACAGTTTAAAGATCCGTCATGTTGACTGGAGGTCCAGGAAATCTTACACAAAAGAAAGGTCTGCTGGTTTGTGGATGACAGAGAAAAGGAAAGAAGAGAAGAGGCTTTGCCTGCTGTCAGAGGGCAGGGCGTCCGCTCCGCCCTCAGCTGACACACCTGCCTTTAGCTAAGCAGGCATTTCCATATCCATGCAAGTGTCTCTGCCAGTATTTCAAGGAGTCACCTTTGTGGAAAATACTGAACTGGAACAGCATGCTGTGTTGCAGTCATGAAGCATTTAATACCTAAATGCAGCACTAGGTATCTGAATTCTGGTTGTAACACCAGCATGGCAAAGGACTTAAGGCTACGAACTCACATGACTGAAGATTCACAGCTTCACCTTCCAAAGTTACTGGTTTCCTATCAGGTCTGCTTTGTCCACTGAATGATTGGTCCTGCACGCGCCTCACACCACAACCAACCAGCCAACCAACCAAACAACCAACCAACCACCCAACCAATCAGACATTATTTATATAGCACTTTTCCTATAAACATAATGCAACACAGTGTTTTGCATAATAAAAAATATCAACCTACTGCCACCCAAGCTGTAAAATAAAAGGACAAAATATATGAAAGACAATTATAAATATGTAAATAAACAAATAAATAGATAAATAAGAAAATAATAAAAGAATAGACACGACAATAAAGGAAACGCATAGAAATTTTCATGAGGAAACGCTAGAGGCAGATTAAAATATAGCGAGTAAAATTACACATGGTGAGTTAATAAAAAG
>JAODKF010000038.1:2089889-2107725 GCA_026779585.1 Mormyrus proboscirostris | reverse complement strand
ATATGTTAGCCCCCCCCCCCCCCCCAGCTGTAACATTAACCAAAAGGTTAAATTGCTTATGACAAGCCTGCTCTCATGATTCTGGGGAAAATCATGATTATTTGGACAAGTAAGCCTTGCTTCTGCTTTAGAAATCCTTTGTGAAGAGCCCCTGGAGAGCTAAATCACATCTGCGTTCTAGGTTCAGAATCATTACGCAGTGTTGAGAAATTCACATCTTAAGCGTAATGCAGCTACACCGCAGTGAGCTAAGACTGAAAGCAAACGGAATGCTGAGCGATGACGGGCGGGGTCTCGCGCGCAAGCCGCATGGGGTATATGGCGTGGCGACTGGCGCGGCGGAGCTGAGGAAGGCAGCGCTGCCGGTGTTCGGTCCACATTCGGTGCCGTCGCTAGCGTGCAACGATTTGAAGCTCTAGTAAAGTTGAACAGAGCCCTGAAAATGCAAAAGCCTACACATTCGAGTGCCATACAACCTGCCTCATACCTTTTTATAAACATTACACTCCCAGGTGGATGTTAAATGCATGTAAACATTTCTTTACATACAGAGGCACACGCACCTCTTAACAGGCATTGTTCCATTTACATTAATCTTTCTTATCCGGGAAACCCTCCTGTCACAACGGTGGGGTGATACCGCCCAGCCTCCAACAGTGGACTGACCAATAGGAGCCTGTCCTTGGGGAAAGTGTCTTCACCGGCTGAGCCAATCATCAGCCTGACAGTCATGGTATTCTCTCTGATAGACCCTGCATTTCCTGTTCATAAGAGTGGCGCTGTCAGCCGCACCAAAGCAGAGGTGTTACAGAAGCACACAGAAAACCTAAAACATGTATATTCTGAAATGCATATTAGCTCCAATGGGAGCGACATCAACATTACTAACCCTATTCAGAATTGAAATTCTTCATTCAGGTGGGTAATACTAAAAAAATTCAAAGGCAACTTTTTCCTATCAGTTAAATTTGCACACTCTTGTTAAATGAGTCGCTAAGAATAAAGAAAATTTAAACATACCAGGTGCATTAAAAAAGATCAGCTTTTTGATAATTGACCTTGACATGCTTGTCTCATTGCTTTCTCATAAAACTAATTGGCAGAAAGTACAAAATGAACAACAATTTGAACAATAGTTAGGGAAAGACATCAAGTGAAATGTGGCGTTCAGTATCGAATCTCTAAACCATTTATATGATATACTGTGGCTGAGGTCATCTATGTCTTACAGCTGTAAAGGTAACTGTAATTTACAACGAGGCAATCTGGAGAATGGTAAGAAGAACAAAACCGGCAATAGAACAAACAGCTTTACCAGGATAGCTTGTAACCAGACTAAACATACATTTGGTTAAACTATTAATCCGCACAGTTCTTTGGGCAGGAATTTTCGGACATGTACAGTACATGGTGAGTTTATGGAAACGTGACATCCTCTACACAGCTGTGCGACTATCGCATTTTACTCCAGTTTGTGTGAAAATCTGGAACTCCGGAACAATCCGGAACTCTGGAGCTGGGCAAAAATTTCTCCCGGTGGAAACTTGCAGAAAACTGTAACATGAACTATTGTACTGTTTTATTCCCAAACACAAACAAACTGATATCAGAGTCCACAGAGTGTAGTTCCAGGCTTCCAGAAACCGGGGCAAAGTGTGATGCGTACAGGGCCCCCAAAATATGTGCAAGTCTCTCGGTGTGTTTTTACGAGCTCTGGCTCCGCCCCTCTTCCCGATTCTCGCCATGTAAGGTGCTCAGCGCAGCCAAACACCCCAGCAATGTTTCCGTCCGAGCGGCCGAGTCTCTGGCCACGGGACACGCCGGCGGCCCAGAGAGTGTGCTGACAGGCAGCCCCGGTGCCCCCCCACCCCCCCACACGGCTATACGCTACTGTCCTCCAGGAGCGGCTCCTTCCCCTCCGCACTCACGGCCTGTGGCCCTTGGGAATAGCTCTGGGTCCCGTTGCCGTGTCTCTTGTAGCTGCCGACCCGTACGTTGAGGTTACTGTGCTCAGGGATGAAGAGGGCGACGAGGAGAGAGAGCAGCACTGAGCACGCCCCGAACAGGAACGGTGGGCCCGGGATGATAGCACTCTGCAGACAAAAAGGGGGAGGGGGGGGGGGGTTGCATCGCTTAACACAGAAAGGACGGACCAGGTTTGAACACAGCTAGCAGGCAGAAGTGACCGGCTCAGTAAAGAACAGGACACGGAAAACCAAGGCGCACGGCCGAAATATGCCACCTCGTCCGTCGGGTTGGCCATGTTCAGCTTGGTGTCCTTGTCTTGACTGTCCACGGCGTCCATCTCATTCAGCTCGACGTGGAACAAGTAGAAGACAAAACCGTAGAGCGCCGGTCCGAGCCCGTTACAGAGCCCTCGGATTCCCGTGATCATGCCCTGCACCACTCCTGTCACCCAGGGAGACCAAGTACAGCCACAAGTCACAAAAACAGGACTGGAACCTGCATCCAACAGGGGCTCCACATCCAGCATGTTCACGCCCCGCGGCTCCGCTGAACTCACCCTGCTGGTCCGGGTCGGCGTTGCGGGACACGATGGCGCTGATGGCGGGGAATGTAATGCTGGACATGGCGGCCACGGCACCGGCCGCCCACATCATCCTGCAGGGGCGGGTCCACAAGTCACACACCAGTCTGACCAGTACTGCAATGAGTCAGTCAATATAAACCACAAACCATGACAAGATACTGGCTCCGTCCCATGTTTTCTTACACCAGATCAGTTGCTTAATGTCAGCCAGCATCACGCTTTCCTTATATTTAATGAGGATCTAAGTATTATAACTGCTGACCTAGATTGTCTATAAGGGCATTAAGTCAAAACTGGGTCTCAGTATTTGGTGATTTAATGTTTATTATCAAATTACATCTATTTCACATTATTACCAGTCCTTATTAACATATTACCAGTCCTTATTCCCAGTAAGGGTGATGATACCAGTCCTTATTCCCAGTAAGGGTGATGTTACATAGGGTAACCTTTTGAGCAATGTTGCTGAACAATGTTACTCAGTCACTTTCCCATTGATATCGGGCAACAAATTTTGTTTTTCAAAACAAATTTGAAAAACTGTAATCAGCAGTGGGCAACTTTTCACGATCACCCAGATGAGTCGCCCTTTGTCTCACTTGGCTGGCAGTTGCCCGGCAACATTGCTCAACAAGTAGCCCTGTGTACCATCACCTTAAGCCACAATGACCTCGGCTCTCCTTGTCTTAGCAGTGCTGCCAGAATAAAACACTTTAACCGACTTACCGCAACAAAATCAGTACGCCGGTGGTTGTTTGTACTCTGAACCTACGGCAAGTATTCAAACTACTGGAGCAGATACGTAGGAACCAGGCAACAACATAATTAACAATAAGATACAGAGAAACAGGGGATGGGGGAATTCCAGGCGCTTCTTACCAGGGCTGAGACCCGAATCCGTACCAGGCCAGCTGCAGGATCTGAAAGCCTAACCCCAGCAGGATGGTGTTCTTGTTCCCAATGGAACGCATGAGGAGCCCCAGCACCACAGTCTGCGGACATCAGGGCAGCCAGAGCATTAATCTTAATCTGCAATGTTTCTCTACGTTCACAGCTGAGGACCCTCGCAGTGACCGCTGCAATGCCAGTGGAGTGAAACTCTGAACGTGCTACGCTCTTGCTCAGCACTGACCTGTGCGAGGATGGAGAGGATCCCCACCACTGCGATGAAAGCGGCCACGGTCTCCGAGGTGAAGCCGATGACCTGCAGAACGAGGCACGGATCACCGCGCCGCGAAAGAAAACCCGCACTGCAAAAAACTCATCCAAAGGGGGCAGCAAAGGACGGCGAGGCCACATTTCAAATGCAGGCGAGTGAAATACCTGTCTGAGATAGAGGAAGAAACAGGAATACTGTCCAGCTTCCGGAAGGTAAGACAGAAAGACCGTGATGCAGATGAGGAGGACGGTGGAATCCTGACCAACCTTCCGGAGCGACTGCGGGCAGACGGCAGAAGCTTACAGGATCAATGAAAGGCGCGAAATGCTGTGCAGCAACGTCTCAGCTGTTACAAGGACAATCTGCATTCACACTGCGTCACTCACAGACGTGCCATCCCCAAATTCTCCCTATACAGCCTGCCTTTCCAAAATGTCAGAGATCACACGCATCACCCATCTCAGGAGAAGGAAATCTGAGAGAGACCTGCCAGTTTCTGTTCTCAGTATTGACCTTGACAGCGAAGGGAATGTATTTCAGCACATTTCACTGTGAGAAACATCAATGTGAACGATGAACCCCAGCTCACAGAAAGCCCAGCACCATTATGATCTCAGGAAGTATTAACAGACTGTTACCAGCCCACAGCGAAACCGAAGGGGTCCTAAAAAAAGGAGAGTTTGTCTTACGTCGCAAACTCGATTCACTTCATGTCAGACTGACTCCAGTCTATTACAGATCCTTTAAAAACACAACAATTTTTTTACCAAAGAAAAGAGGCTTCAGCAGGGTATATTCAAATGATCGATAATGAGGTACGGAGTACCAGTGTCACCGGAAGGTCACTCATCCACCCCGAGTTGCTGATTCCTTTGCCTAAAGCACTGCGGGCCTGCATGTGACTCCGGCACATACCGCGCGGCCGGAGCGAGGGGGGGGCACTCACGGCGAAGGGGTCGGCCTGCTCCCAGGAGATGGGGGCCCCCCAGGAGGCTGGTCTCATCTTCTCCGGCAGGGACTCCGGTACGGCCACCAGGATGAAGCAGATGTCCAGCATGGCGATGGCCGTCGCCAGGATGACCACCAGCGTGTCGCCGTACGCGCTGGACAGGTACGCCCCGATGGCCGGGCTGGTGACCAGGCTGGCAGCGAAGGTTGCAGAGACCTTGGAGGGGAGCAGAGATGGAAAGGCCAGCACTGAGACGAGGAGCCGGCGCCGGCACGTCAGCGAAACCGCTACACAGACGGCGCGTTTCACTCCGAAAACAGATCAGATTCTCCTGCTCATCTTCAAACTAACACCCCTGACCATGACTAACTGCTCGGTGTGTGTCTCTGTGGCTTAGGACATGTGCACTATCCATATCCAGAAGGTTGCAGTTTCAAATCCCGTAGCTGGGATAGTAACCATATTACAATTGAGCAGTTGGGCTCCGGATTAATGACTGACCCTGTACTGGGATCCCGAGCCAGATGGGGTATGTGAACATTAAAGGTAGGCTCGATTTTAATATGTCAAATTTTAGTCAAATTCTGCTAATTTCTCTGACGTAAAACCTGGTGTTTCGAGGCAGCCTCTGCTGTGTAAACGAACCAAGCCACACAACACTGCTTCAGTCCGTCACCAGCAGGGGGCGCTCATGCTTATGCATACCCTACCTTTAACTTGCTGCCTGTACAATGACAATATTGGCATCATAAAAATCAAACACTGATGAAAAATCTGTCTAAATAATCAGCTCTCTATACAACGTACAATGTATTACATGTACATTAAACGCCATCTGGTCTAAAACATTTTACCAACTTTAAAAGTACATAAAAGTATACATTTGTTTGAGTGCTAAGCTCATAACTGTGGGGGGTGGAGCTTTACTGGAAGATGTTCTCACCAAACCATAGGCGGTGCTCCTCTCATGGTCCTGCGTGATGTCAGCCACATAAGCGAAGATTACAGAAAAGGTGACGGCAAAGACCCCCGACACAGAAATGACTGCGAAATACCACCTGCAGGAGAGGGAGCGGTCAGCCCAAAAAGGCAAGATCTAAAGACAATACAAAGTAACCTGACGATTTCAGACCCTGGCAACCATCACTTTGTAAACCCAGACACCCCCGAGGGAGGCTGCTGTTTGGGCTGCCAGGTCTGTCCTGGTTACAGACGGAACGCTCATGTGTTTCGGGGGAAACTGACCAAGGGCTTATCCTCATCAGGGGTATCGGGACGCAGGTGAAGAAGACAGTCAGAAGAAGGAAAGACTTGCGACCCCAGACATCTGAGAGGGCCCCAATCAGGGGGGCACTTAGGAAGGACAACAGACCCTGAGGAGAAGGACGGGAAAAGCAGACGCGCACACACAGGTCATACGTGATACTCCGTAAGTAACCAATGACACGTAACCAACACATGAAGAGCCTTCAAAGGTAATTCAGAAATAATTATGAAGAGATGGAGTAATTACTAGACAGGAGACAAAGTAAAGAGGGGGGGGACATTCACTAGAATCAAATTCAAATCCTTTATTCCGTGACTGAATTTCAGAGCCATCCGAGATAATCTCAGATAGGTGAACGGAGTCAGGCTGCGTCTCCATAAGCATCACCGGTGTGGTGTGTGAATCAGGGGCCGGCAAACAGCTACACATCCCCATAAAGAGGAGCCCCTTTTCTTACCTTGACACCATGGATAAGCCCGTTCATCAGGAAGGTATGCTGCGGAAACGTCTGATGTAAAACCTGCAAGGGTCAGAAATGACACTGTGAGTCACCTGCTTCATCATCTGTGTTCTTACAGCATGTTCACAGGGTTCCTAATGGAGATGGTGGTCAGGGGGTCACTGCCAATGACTGTAAACATCCCAAATGCACAAAACCACAGAAATCACATCCTGCTGCACACACGGATAGGGGGAAGCCAACCGTAACTCAATCAGCAGGAGAGCCTGCGTTGGGTTAAGAGTTAAAGAAAGTCCCAGTCTTAAGGCTGACTTTGAACTCAGCTGAGCCAGACTTCCCAGCAAGGTAATCGGTCATCAGGAAGGGAGCAATGAAACAGGTTTCATTTCAAAATGACAGAAAAATCACGGGCTGCAGCACAATCAGAATCTGCTTCTGAACCGTCACAGAAAGACTGATACAAGGTAATACCGGGCAGTGGGCTGAGGAGTTAAACTGAACAAGAATGTGCACACAGGAAGTCAGAAATGCGGAGCAGATGTAAAATATTAGCATGGTATATGAGAACGACCGAGACATTTGCAATATTCCTCCAGGCCACTGTGAAAGTTACACATGATACTACTGTAGAATCTGAGCCCAAGGGAACAAAAGCTATACAGAGCTATACAGAGTTTGCACAATCTCTGAAAATTTCCCCCTAGATTGTGTTTAGTCAAGGGCAGTGGTTGCCGGCTATCGATGGTCTCCTTATAAGGTCAGGTTAGATTAAATCCACTAGTCATGAACAAGGTGACTAAAGATTCACAAGATCAGGAATAGAGAGAAGCTTTTCCTCGATAACAAGAATGCAAAGTGGTAGAGGGAAGAGGGGCGGGGGGGGGGCGTGGCTAGATGAGGTCAGAAGACAAAAAAAAAACCTTGTTGGATGTTTTAGATCAGATTGGTTGTTTCAGTTATTACATTTTTATAAGTATTTCACAGGAAGCTTTTTTCTTTACTGTTTTGCAGCTATATTCCAAGAGCAATGAGGATACTTCAATACAGTGAGACAAACTGCAGAGTCCCTTTCAGGAGACAGGCTATTTAATTAAATGAAGGCTGACTAGAGTCTCAACACCACTGGGGAATTGAGCCTCATTAGCTTAGACAAGTTCCCAGAGACAATGGGTGAGACCTCCAGAGCTTTTGACTTAGAGAAGATTAAAATAAACAAGGCGAAAATACACCACCGGCGGTCGAGTCAAAACTGAGCAGTGGCGCACCACACTTTTGGTCTGTAATCTGCAGAAGTTAAAAAGGCTGTGAGTAAATCCCGGATGACGTGAGGGTGAGGGTGTTATCTGGGTATGGGTGGTAAAGACACAAGTGGAGCTTTCAAAGGCTGGTTCACAAACACCGACAGACCACGAGGATCAAAATGAAGAACTATCGGTTGTAACATTTATTTATATTCACTTTGCAGAAGAGGAACCTGAAATGGATGTGAATGAAGGGGGGGGGGGTATTCCTGAGATACTGGAAGGGTCAGACATCGTGGTGGAACCCTGCCAGTAAATACAAAGGCTTTCAGCACAAGGCACAGACAGTGAAATGCAGAGCGAACTGAAGAACAGCTACGTTAAATGTTCTGAAAAACAGGCTGTAAAAATTAAATACATCATTTTCAAGGGGGCTCCACTCACAACATGGGCCGCACAAAAGCAAAATGTTTCCTTCCGGTTTAATTTGCTGCAACAAAGTGAAATACGCCAGTACATATATCGCTAAAGAGATCGATTCATCGGCCTGAATTATGCTTAGCCGTTAGCTTATTCTTAGCCGTTAGCTTCATTTTTTTTCTTTTCCAGGAATTTAAATGTATCTCCAAAAACACTGAGCTCCAGTGTGCTATGTAGCTAATCAAGCTGAGAGGTACAAGCACCAATGTGAAAACCACAGTTAATAGGAAGGATAGCGAGTCGATGACTGATACAATTAAATCCTAATCGCTGTGTATAATTACGGTGTTAAGAGGCCAGCGGCAGGCTGCAGAGGACAGAACTCGCTAAGCATCAGTTTTCTGAAAATCAGTTTTTTCCCCTTGATGTTGGAGGATTCACCATTTTTCCTGTTTTATTAGTCTTTTTTCCAGACTGAAATGAAACACTTGTTTTCCATCCCCAGTACATCAGGGAGCAGTGTCAACGTACGCAGAGCCAGTTTCCATACTTGTCTCAGACTGCAGCTCAGAATGCTACATATCTAAGCCGGATGTAGCCAGAGCCTCCCAGTTACCAGGGCAACAAGGCCACAGTGCTAGGGTGACCCTGGAGGAGATGCTGTGATGCCCTGATGTGGCCAAGTCCACTGGAGCAGAAGACCAAGGCTGTGGGACATACCTGCGAGCCTGAAGGTGTAATTCCTCACTATGAACCGAAGAAGCTATTTCTCTTTTTCTAGGTTTTGTTAGAAACAATTCTTAGTATTCTGAGGAAAGCGCCCCCAAAGCAAACCTGATCTGCTGTGTTGCAGCCTCCCCACCTCTGTGCCTCCATCCTGTACTGCTGGGGCCTTCGGGGCTTCAACTGGTTTCACCGGTGCTCAGGCTTCAAGCCACAGAGACACATTGTTCACTCTTCAGTGAGGAGACAGAGAGAAAGTTTGGATTGACTGGCTTTTGATGTGTCTGCAGTTACTCAGTGAGGTTTTTATCGTCTCGCTGGGATTCGTTTCCAGAAGCAGCTTCTCTGGCTCAGTGTTCTCCATGATAAATATGCTTGATGATTTTCCCCAAAAGTTTCCACAACGATCCTCCTACAGCGACAGCAGATGCCCCCCTTCCTACCTCCAGTGCTTGTCTGTGCTAACATGCCTGAAGTGTTTAAGAGCAAAACCATAATTAAGTGAAATGTACCGCGTTTCTGCATTTCCACTCACTACACCCAACATCATCAAGTGTGTGTAGAGAACAGAAACTTTAATAAGTAAGCAAAAAACAATGAATGAAAACACTCAGAAAGTATGTTGACAGTCTAAAAAAACTCTTTTCAAAAAGTGTATCAGTTACCCTTGTAGTTCCCCTTTTCAAACAGCTCCTGCAAAACAACCAGCACTTTCAAAAAAGCGGGTCCAACTTTAAGCAAATCCATGACTGAGCAACGTTCAAAGCTCAGAAAAGCTCTGCGCTCTCCCATAACGGCTTTGTGATGGTGACCGACCACGACAGTGTCCATCTCAGAGACTGACTTGCTGATTTGGTGACTATAACAACATCACAGGGTCTCCATGACTAGGTTGGCAAACCATTTTTTATTTTTTTTTTCCTTTTTGACTTTCATTATCCTTCATGTTCCCACATTTTGATGGGAGCTCCATAGCTGCACGTGTGACCTGCTCTAACAGCAACATGACGACCTGCTCTGCAAGTCAGAAAACCGCTTTAGAAGACGACACTGATGTTTCAAGCACAGAATCATCAGATCATCTTTCGGTATAATATCTACAGCCTCTACATGCAGGACCCACTACATGACGGATACGACCCCGGGGCAATGACACCCCAATAAACGAAATCATGCGATTTCCCTCCCCCGTACGAAGGAGTCCACTGTCCACGACACGCCTCAAGCTGAGCACACTATTAAATCCCGCATCTCATAAAGCTCCAGACATCCAGTTTATCGCCATCTGTTGTTCAGAGAAGAAGGCGACACTGTGAACTGGCTCATCTCTGCATTCGCTGTAAATTAAGAAACGTGCATCAAGTCTTAACAGAGGCAAAGCATTATTCTAGGTTACATCTGCATCAATAAAAATGTTTCCTTCATATAGACACTGTTAGGACAACTAATTTGTGCTTCTATATAAACAGCAGACTGAAAATAATAGATTACCACTCTATATTATAACATTACTTGATCCATCCACCTATTCGGTCATCCGGCACTGGGGCAAAGACAGTCTAGATCCTATCGCACATGACAGAGGTGCACCTAGAATGGGATGCTGGCCCACTACAGTGAACGATCACGCACACATTCAGAAATATCAGCTGGCGTAACTGTGCATCGGTGGCCTGTGGGAGTAAACTGGAGTACTTGCAAAGAAATCAACAGGAGACCTGGAAACCATGTGAGATTCACGCACAGAGACGGGTGGGACTGAAACCCACAACTCCAGAGGTGTGAGACAGCCGCGCTACGCACTCTGCCGTATGTGATGTTGCTTAAATACTGTATTGCATATTAAATGCGATACTTTACAATTTTTCTCCCAGATTATAACCTTATGACTGCAGTTGTGACCCAAAATAACAAACTAATGCACCACAATTCCTCGATCTCAGAACTAAGTGTACAGAATAAATATCATAAATTAGACCTCATAAATTAGATCTCTTCCAGTCACGATTTCATTCATATTATAAATGGACTGATATGATCACGGAAACTGGCGAATCAGGAGACGCAGCTCTAAAAGAACAGAGAGCACAGATATAAAAATGTATCCATCTACTCAGAAGTCTCTGAGAAATGTTCAGATGTCATGATGATGAGGTTCTGTAGCCCTTTTTGAAAGAAGGCAGTTCGGGAGACACTATCAACCTCCCCCTTGGGCTCTGAAATATTAATGTAACTATTATGCACTATTAAATTCTCCATTGAAAATGAGCCCAAAGGCACTCTGCATTCATCAAATGTGCAACTATCCAGTTCATTTTGTGAGAAAATTTAAAGACAATTCTGCAACCATTTAAAGCAGAACCCCCCCCCCCCCCAAAGGCATGCCAGCATTTCCTTCACAAAGGAGAAGTTTACCGTCAGCATGGGAGTGGTGAGAAGCCCCCAAGCGAAGAACTCCAGGAAAATCACCACCACCGCATGGTAGACGCTGGGCTCGCCTATTCCTTGGGGCTGCAAAATAAAAATAAGCACTTTTACCTTGGAGAAACAGCAGATCAAGCATGGGTCTGAAATGTGTCACAGTGTGAAATAAAAGAGAACACACACCAAGCAATAAATAGCCAATTATGGGCAGGATATTTTTAGAACAAACTCTCCTCACGATTACATCCAGGTCCCCGAAGGGCCACTCTCTACATTTGGAGATCATCATATACCATCGAGGGGATGAAATTCAGGGGGTGTCACACTTCACATGGGGCAGGAGGTCATTTTTTCAGCTTGGACTGAGGGTGCCGATCTACCAACCAAGTGGCTCGGTCAGTTATGAAAATAAAATTATGAAAACCCTTGGCAGATAAGCTAAAAGCAGACTTTTAAAAATCCACAGCACTTGTGCTAAAAAAAAATCTGTGTAAAAATGTGTAAAAATCTATTACACTAAGAACATTAGCCAGTAACTTTAAAAATATTTTAATGACGAAAAGTGTGTCAGTCATTAGAAAGACATTCAAAACTGCCTTCAGTTCAATCTGCTGAGGTTAGTTTTCTATTATGTTCAATGTTTTTTACTAAATAAGACATATTAACAGGTTCCCCGGGATAATCCTTAAGGTGATGTAGCCCCTGCTATGCCTTTTTTGTGCAACGTGTACACTTTACAAAGTTTTGTTAAATACTACTAACAAACTCGTACCAAGTAACCAACTAGGCCATGATTCCAAGTTCGACTCGCAGTCCGCAAACAGTACATGTCTATTAATGCAAATTAATATTGACATTATTTTAAATTATGGTAATAAATATTGAAGTGCATTCATTATGTGGGAAGTTTGATTGTTTTTTTGCAATATAGAGTTCTTGCAAACTATGACATTACAAATGACGATGGTATTTGTTCTCTGACAATAATTAATGTTAAGGGATAACAGCGCGTGCAGGCAGACTGTACTTTACAAACACCCTGCAGACGCCGAACCAGCGCCGCAAACAGTCCCACCTTCATCACTGAAGTGCAGGAGAACAAGTTTGCCATTTATTTTACACTGAACGGCACAACGTCTCGCTTCATATTAGATGTACACAGCACATATAGTTTTGTGAAGGATGCAACTGCCCCCACCCATCCGCCAGTGCATCCGTGCACAGTAACAGATGCGACTAAGGTAGGTCATACGGAGCGGAACTGGGAGCAACTAACAGTGCGGCAGTGTTTAGCTACTCTGATATACAACTGAACAGAATGAAAGGAAAATATGGAAATCAAATAATTAAATAATTATTTAACGGCGGCTGCTACATGTGATTATATATTCAACACAGAAATAAATATTTAACTCACATTTCCTCCATCTTTTATAATAATTTTCTTGGCAAGAAGAATGCTGCGGTTCAACCGCTTTTTCTTCTTCTTCTCTCCTGTCATGTTAGCATTCATCCATTCTTGCTGGCAAAGAAAAGAACGTAAGATGAATGACTCAAAAATGTAAAATAGTAAAAATGATTTCCTATCTGCCCATCTTTCTGTCTATCCCATCTTCCTGGAGCCGCGGAAGCCCCTCCCCATCCCCACGCCTGAACGCCACTATTGGGCGGCCGCCACTGCGTCGGCGTCGTATTGGTCAGGAAGTCGGTTTCTCCGTAAAAGCTTCATATTTCATTTCTAGAATTCAGTTTGAGAATTTAAGTTGGAGTGCAACCATTACAAAAGAAACCATGTTAGTTGATTGTAGGCCACCTGTTTTTTTTTTTTTTTTTGATATTTTACTAAAACAATAGTTTTGCCTGATATCCGAACAGCAGTATTGTTTATTGTAACGAATAACATACAGAAAGCTGTGCAGGTTTAGGTAAAGGTATGCGGGAAGGGTTAAAGTTCATTCAATAACTACAGTAATCTTATCACTGATTGGCTGAGATATGCGATAGAAATGTCTGAACCAATTACTGTCGAGGGAAATGCAGACTGTGCCATAAATATAGGGGGTGCCTCTAACCTCGCTATGCTAGCGGAAGATCCGCTTAAGCGAACGCGTCGCACGTAGCCATTTATTTCCCCGGTTACAGCGGTCTGTCAAATTCCTTTCCCTTATTAGGGCGCTTAGCGTCACTCATAAATTCAGGCAGCTTCTCGCTATTTTAAGCTGAAATGCAACATTTAACCAGACTACTCATTCATGACATATATCGTTTCACAAGTGTCATAAAGAATGTAATATTTATTTCAGTGCAATTACAACTAATCTTTTGAAATACGCGAGATACTGAACGACCACAGGCAAGAGGAAAGGAAACCGTATTGCCGAGGGAATGTTGCAACAGGTGTACAGGTCTGAGGGGTGAATGACAACTGCGGTGTCATGGTACTGGAGGAGTCACAGTTAGCGACAGAGGGAAGCAAACAATTCACTCAATGGATAAATTCTAACTGCCAAGTTAAATTCTAAATGCCAAAATACTAGTGTATCCAAAGCCAGACTCAGTCCTGAGGAGATACCATGCTTTATCCAGTGCGGGGGTGGTCAAGCCACAGTGGGTTTTCTTCATCTAAAGCTAAGGTGAACTGGAGTTTGCGGTTCAGCAGCTAGCTTGTGTGAGCAGTGAGAAACCGACCAAACCCTGCTTCCTACATAGTTCAAAACCTTGAACTGAGTGTGTGTGTTTGAATGTTTGGGAGCTTCGCTAGCAGAAGACATCACTTCCTGAACTAAGGACAGTTTGTCTAAGCTCCTGATTTTTTTTCCTCTAGATGGGCTTTACTGCACATCTTTATTTTGGGAAAGACACCAGAAGATACAGCAAACTGCCATAATTACCCCAGCAATACCACCTCTAGGCCAGGAAAAAAGTGCCAAGCTGGGGGTAATGCACATGGAATTTCTGTAGAAGTACAACGGCAGTATAAAATCAGGAAACAAGATCTACTTTTTCAGTATGAACTGCAGATAAGACCTACGGTAAACAGACCTTTTCAAGCAGCCCTTTTATCAGCTTTTGATAGTGCGGTTTTCAGCAATCCCAGTTTGAGAATGTATATAAAAAAGCTTAATAGGCACTTTAGGTGGTGGACAGGGGTCAGCACGGTCATCCTGACCAGTCATCAGCCACACAGCCCCATACACAGCCTGCTGCAATGTCCTGAGTATTCTGACTTCATCCCATCATAGCCAGCATTAACTTTTTCAGTAATTTCTGTTGCAGTAGCTCTCCTGTGACATCAGACCAGGCGGGCCTTGCCTTCAATCCCCACACATCAGTGAGCCTTGTAACACCAACGACCTCTTCACCAGGTCGGCCTTCCTTGGACCACTTTTGGTAGGTACTGAGCACTGCATACCACAAGCATCCCACAAGACCTGCTGCTGCAGAGATGCTCTGACCCAGTTACTTACCATCACAATGTGGCCCTTGTTAAAATCTCTCAGATCCTTACACTTGCCCATTTTTGCTGCTTCCAACACATCTACTTGAAAAACTGATTGTTCATTTGCCTAATATATAATCGCACCATTGATAATGTTATCTTGTTACAATGGCACTTGTTTGCCTCACCTGTCAGTGGTTATAATGTTATGGCTGATCAGTGTACAATGCAAAAACCCTCCCTTTGTCACTTGTTTGTATGTTGCACTGTGGACCTGGGGCAATCTTGTTTCAGGCACATCGGCAGCAAATAATTAAGAATCATTTCCGTTGGTAAAGTTTCTTTCATGAGTCATCAGTGGTCTAATGAGGGAGATGAAAGGATTGGCTTGGAAAGATTGAATTGCTGCTTGAGGAAAAGCAGATTTAATTTTATTTGGAACCAGTTTCTGCTGAGACAAAGGCATGACAGGTAGGATAAATGTTCAATGTAGGACTTTAAAAAAAATACAACAAAGCAAAGAAAGGAGAATACTGTCCTGTTGTGGCACAAGAGGAAAGTGCAGACATGTACATTCCGAAGCCTTTAAGATGCCAAAATTAGTCAGTGGAATTAAAAGCCTAATGTATTTACAATTCAATTCCACATCCTGCCAGATTAGTTGTTTAATTATCAACATTATGCAGATAAACTGCCTAGTTTATTTAAGTCCACCTTCAGACTTGGATGGATGACCTTCAGTAGCAAATCTAAATATGGAATGTAATGACAAAAAAGAAAAAAAAGAAAACATGAGCACCTTTATACTTTGCAAATCTAAGGCTCTAAACACCAGGTGCACCCCAGATTCAAAACTGCAAGAGTCCATGACAGTTTGAAGGCATTTTCTTTGTATACATATTCTTAAGTGGGTTAAGCATGTTTTGGTCCATTAAAAAAAGCACATTAAGCAACAGTCTAGTCATTCAGACCATACAAGGAATACTTTTCAGTCAAGTGGTTTCCAAAAGCAATTACACACTCTTTGGGGTTCTTGAACCTCAAAGAATGACTAATTACAATACTACATACAAGTTTTTAAAAAACTAGCTAAAATGTTCATAAACTTTATACAGTTACTGGAGACTTAAGACCAGGGGTGGAAAAATCTTAAATATCATTCAAAACCCAGCAGGCCAAACAGGACGTCACTGGACGACTCATATCAAGGTTCAGAGGCCTGTCCGGTTCAAATCTCGTATTGGAAAATGGTTCTCGTACTGCAAAAAAGGCACATACTACCAAGTAGCCCAGATGTTCCCAAAGTGTGCAAATCTAGTAACTGCTTATCTTATTGCTTCATGTGTTGCATGCAATAGTAGGTACAGTAGTGTAAAGCGGAGACGGAGATAAGTACATGTGAATGGCATGGTCCGTATCACACGGCTGTTACGTAGCCGGTTAGACGCTATGAAAGTGCCACCTTCTGAAGTATATTAAAAATGAAGAATAAGTATTTTCAAGTTTCCATTCTTAAGCATTAAGTGTTTGCCCCATGGGAGAACCCGTTTGGCACAGTCAATTGTACAGAGCAAATCTTCTTTATCTTCCCAAACAACAGCAGAATTGCCTGGAAGGGTAATGACTTAGGTTCTCAAAGTCTAGAGCTCTGCTTATCCAATGCTCAGAAACTGTATGAGTGACAGAAAGAAGGGCAGACTTCATGAGAAAATGTCACCGTGCTCATTTCTCCAATTAATCATTTATCTTCAAGCAGGCTTTAACCAGTTTCATAGTGATCATAAAAAATAAAGAATCCAGAAAATACAGATGAATTGGTACGTATGGAAAAAAGGCACTCTTGGAAAAAAATGTGGAGTTCTGACAGTTCAAAATGAATGGAAGATGGAATTTTATTTGCCTTGGGTAGGTCTCTCTCAAGAAAAAAGGGAAAAAACAACTATATTGGTGTGCAACACAAGATTTAGTATCTACTCAAGATGCAGCACGATTATCTTCATGTGACATTGACCGAGGCTAGAGAATTTTTAAAAGTGCTTAGTGAGAACTCTTCAATTACGACAGAGAACCGAATGATGCGCAAACATTCAACGTTGACAGTAACTGTACGCAGACACAGTAAAATGCTGTGATCTCAGGGCGCCGTCAGACATCGTCGTCCGCGTAAGAGATGTCGGGGTCAGAGAAGCGCCTTTTGACCTGAATATTGGACTGGCAGTTGGTGGGGTCAAACACAGGGAGATGGGCGGACGTGGGATCCTCATCAGAACAGATGTACAAGGATTGGGTGATGCCTCTGCGTCGCGCTGGATGGTCTCGCCTTCGCAGTTGCGCCAGGGCCTGGGCAGTGTAGCGGGAGAGTGTCTGAGTGCCCAAATGGGACAGAACCCCTGGGGGCAGCTTCACAGTGCTGGGAATGACAGGATGGCGCCGTTCTAACTGCAGTCGGGCTACTTGCGAGGCAGTTGGGGGGCACCGGTGAGCTTCGTCCGCAGGCTTGTACGCGCAGACCGGTGTGTCATTCTTAACCGCCAGCATCCTTTTACCTACTGCAAGAAAGATCAAAGGTTAGTTGAAAACGACGTGTGCTATCCAGTCCTGAATGGTTAACCGACCAGCCGTAATCCTTAACAGTTACACCTCCAAAAATAATGGCCGCGCCACATGAAGTCCCCACAAAAGCAGCTACACAGCGTGCAGAATTCCTGTCTCATACACTGTGCGAACTCTCTATATGCGTCCTAGTGGCTGACACCCTGCTAGACGGCACCGGCACGCTGCTTAAAATTGCCTCCCATAGCTCTTGCACACCTGCACCAGAAGTGAGGGGCAAAGCACACAGACAACAATGAGTTGAGAAGCAGAAATGAAACGGCGACAACTGTACCTTAATACTGACCTTCGGTGTCCAAGTTGCCGGGCCGCTCTTCCAGCAGGCTCTCGGAGCTGACTGAAGCCTCAGAATCCAAGTTCTCCTGGTCGGAGCCCGGCTGCTCCAGCTCAGGCAGCCTGCAGGCCAGCTCCACCCTGTGGTGTGGGAAACAAGTACAGATAACCTCCTCCATAACTTACCAGGGGTGGACAATTCGGTCTCCCACGCACCTGGGACGACCGGTTTTCAACTGGGGGCGACTGCTCATGGTTACGTAGAGTAACCGCCGGACGACCCAAAAATATCGATGTGCGGGTGACCAAATTAATTT
>JAODKF010000038.1:2072948-2089789 GCA_026779585.1 Mormyrus proboscirostris | reverse complement strand
AATGTATGGTCATGAGGTGATCCGAAACGATGATCTGATTGGTCCTTTGGTTAATGACGTCACCCAACAGAGGTCTCTCAGGCCATATGTGGGTGACCACAGGAAGAGCTGCTGGGGTCCCACTGGGAGACCACCTTTGAACTGTAATTGTCCACCCCTGCTTACAGTCACATATATCCCACCAAGCCAAGCATGTGAGCCTTTGCTTACTTTTCCTGCTTGATGGATTTAATTCGCTCCATAAGATTCTTTTCTGCCTGTCTGTCTGAATCGGTAGGCAGATTCTCAGGGATCGCCTGCAGATCTGAATGCTTTTTCTCATGGACCTTAAAACACACAAACAAAAATCACTTAATACAGATCCCATTGCTGAGCCAGACTTGTGCAGAGGTATTTCATATAGGTTAGTAGTGTGTGTGTTAAATGAGTTAAATCCAATGTATCCTCACAACACTGAGTCAAATCTCACGCAGCAGCTCTTCAAGACCATCTAAAGCCAGGCACTTAAACCGAGGAAAAGAAATGCAAGTCCCTTCACCCAAAGGACAACATTTTAATAGAGAGTTTAAAGGTTTCATATTTGTTAAGAAATCCCTAGTACTGAACTCAATCATGCAGAAGAGACTGTATCAAGGTTGTTATTTTCAAAGCTTTGTAGCCAAATTACTACCCTTTCTAAACATGTATCCACACAGATATGTGGATGCCAGTTTTTAGCACTACTTTATAACTGGTTTGACTGATTTGAATAAAGCTTCGATTCTAATACCAACTTGGTATTACATATAACCAAGGTGTGTGTGTGTGTGTGTGTGTACACAAACACATGTAATATATGTACCTTGTACACAAGAGAAGTAGAGGACATTTCACAATGATGCCTAAAAAGCTTTGAAAATGGTTTTTCAAAATGTGTCAGACCCACAAAAGGACCAGGCACATCAAACATTGTCCAGTCTAAAGGCTGAATTACACTTATGCGTTGAGCCTTCGCTGTCACCTACGCAAGTGACCTACGCTGTTGCGAGCATTTGTGCTGCTCTGCAATTACACCACCAAAAATGCTAGGTGATACATAGTTTTGGATGTTGCATTTATTGTCTTCCCCCCCTGCAATATATTCAGCTGTTGAATTACACAACTGAAACAGGAAAATAAACATGTAACAATGTATCCATTTATTGAATCCTTTTACATTTACGCTACTCCAAACTTCCCGCAGACAATTTTGGAAAAATGTCGAGCCACTACAAAATCAATCTTTAAAACAACATCTTCTAAAATTATTGTCTATGCTACTTTTTACTGGTTTTTTTAGTCTTGTAAAGTGCAAATAAACTTAACAAAGGTAAGTGACAACAGTGCTTTCACCTTGAGTGCTCTGCTATGATGCCAAGGGTGAGAAATTTAATACTATATATCACGCTTCAGTTTCAATCAGCGGTATAAGTACACCCAGGATGTACGCTTGCTTCACCCCCATGAAAAACAATGCTACCATGCGGACCAATCTCAGTTCTGGGTTTCTGCGATGTATAGTCACATTTCTGGGGAGGCGTGCGGCAGGCTACAGCATCGGCCATGTCGTACTTACAGCGTTGATTTGGCACAGAAGTATAAATCAGCCTTAAGTATTCAGTCTCACAAATGCAAAATCCCAATGGTCATGCAACACACATTAGTACGAGGCGTAGAACATCTTCAATGCCATGCGTTTGTGGTTGGGTTTAAGGGGTATTCCTAGATGCCAGTTTAAACCAAGACCACTGTCAATACATACCACCACTCCTTTGTAAGGAGAGGGAAACCTGAGAGGCAAATGCCAGCACTAGAGAGAGAGAGGACCAAAACAACATTATAGAACACAGTACCCAACTCAAAAGGTATTAGCTGGGGGAAGCAGCTGTCAGCTGCTGGTCTAACTGCACATTAACACCCGCTAGTCATGTTATAATCGTACCTCTGATGGCACTAAACATCAGGACTATTCCCTGTTCTAGGGCACCACACCAGATAACACACTTAATTGACCAGGGTACTTAAGGGTGACAGCAATATCATCTGTTTTAACAAAGGTGTGATAAGCCACTGACTACTTTAAGGCTCCACACACAAACCGGATCAGATCGGACATCGGTTACCGTGTTCTGTCTCCGGAGCTGGTTGACAGCCAAAGCCTCTGCATATTCCAGCTGCTCGATCTCTTCTATCTTCTCATTGTACCGCTTTGTCTGTTCATTGATCAGCATCTCCACACACCTGAGGCAGAAACGACATCCAGTGTCAGTGCTGGCAGGTTCAAGAAACCCGCAACGAAATGGAAGCAAGTCAAACGCATTATAACTGACACTGGATCATTCCTTTGATAGGCATATACATAACATACAACGTATATACTGTATAAATGACCATACGGAGCAAATAGTTTGATTATCTGAGACTTCAGGCTGTAAATGTAAAAACACACTTAAAAATAAAAAAACAAAAAAAAAAAAAAAAAAAAACTCACATTGTTGTTTTTGCCACGTCCTTCATGCTGGTCAGGGGATCAGCAGAGTCGGGACACCGCAAGATGCAGGGTGCAAAGATAATGGCCAAAGAGTTGGGGGACATACGATTGTGTGCTTCCTCTTTGGCTACTCTGTGGGGGGGGGGGGGGTCAAAGACAGATCACTCAGCTCCAAGCTTCTTTATGTATCTCCTGGCAAACAGGAATTTTAATATCATCTGTTCCTACCTCACAAGATGGAAGATAAGTCTTTCCAAAGTGCTGAAGTTTGCATGTGGAACCCGTTCCAGTACTTTGTAAACGGCATGTATTTGTTCAGACTTTTCAGGTAATTCTACAAACAGGAAGGTGATGGTAAAAGTTACTGCCACGCAAAGAGTAGGACCCCCCCCAGCCCCCTACAAAATAAAGAGAAATCCAGCTACTAATGCAGACTCACGCTACCAGCTTCAACATGGAGACATATACAGAGCGCATGGACTCACCAACGGCGTGAAGGAAATCACTGTAATGTGTGAAGGTCATCAGGGGCTCTGGAAGCTCACGGAGCCACTGCTTCACCAAGCCTGTCACCGTGTGAATCGGGTAGTCCTCCAGACACACCGCGCCGCAGTCTGCAGAGGGGTAACGGCAGCAAAGTCACACAGGAGTCCGCGGCCACGAGCTTCTCCGCGGGGGATGGTGTCGCGTCAGGCTTCACGCCGCTGCGCTCACCCGTCTCCAGTAGCTGCCGCAGCTCTTTCATGCGGTTGGCGGCCCCCGACTTGCGATATATGCCCTCTGTGTACAGGCCGTTAATCTCCACATGCTCCAGCATCATCACCAGCACCAGAGGTACCGGGTTCTTGTCGTTGATTAGTGTGCTTACATGCACTGCAAAGTTCTGGGATCCGGACTCATCCTCGGACTGTAACAGATGGTGAGAATGTATCTCCAGGATCTAGACAATGTAGCTTTTGAAAATGTAAGGTACTGTATGTTACTGACATCACCACGCTCAGGTCTCACCTTCTTGGCACAGTATGAAGAGCAATCCGTGGTGATCTTGCTGAGGCATTTCTTGTGACACACCATTTTGCAAGCTTAAAACGCATTAATTAATCGATTAATCATATGAATAAGATGAAGGCGTATGGCACCTAAATGAATCAGCCGCAATAAACAGAAGGATCTACAAGAACTCACAAGTGCACATGAAGGCATTCTCCATGCCCCAGATGTAGGAGCAGCACTGGTCACATGACTGGATGATGGTCACCTGATACGTGTCAAACATGTGGTCCAGCGGACTCTCCAACTGGGGAGATTTAAGGTCACGTCATGTGAACACCTAGCTGGTCTAGCAGCTAACTGGCTCCGAAAATAAATCTCACGCTAAGGACTATGACTTGTACTTACGGATTTATCCTTCTTCCGCCTCTTCTTTCGAGATTTTGCTGGCTGAAACGTGTATTTGCACAGAGTGACTGCATTGTTATTGTACAGTCCAGCAGCCAAACCTTTTCTAACTTAAAAAAATAACCACATGACGCTGACACATTGTGTCATGTACCTGGTCTGGCGGGATAGCACCCCACGCGGGATCACAGTTTCCACTTACCTTTGCTGGTTCCTCCTCCTTCTTAATCTCTCCGCGGATGAATATATCCAGAACAGACTGGAATAAGTTGATGACAAGCTGGACCTCGGACTTCTGCTTCTCTCCAGCCAGAGCGATTACCTTATTCTGGTATCCCGTCATCAGTCCTTTGTAGCCTATGTGGGGTTTCTGTCAGACGCCGCAGAGAGAGGATTATGTGCATCTCGCCATGTCTACCACTCAAGACTGATGGATTAGACGAGAATGCCGTTAGAGATGATCTTAGTACTGTGGGCACCAGCGCAAGCACACCTACCGAGAGTGTGTACATGCCCTTAATGTTTTCCCTGAACTGCATGGTGGCAGTGATGAAGATCTGTTCTGTTGCTGACAGCTGCTTCCCCCTTGAGCGCAGGTCATTCACCTGCAAGACGACCGGGATCGCGGCCGGTTATTCTACAGCCGCGCATATTTAGGGCGATTTTTCTCTATTCTGCTAAAATGGGTGTAGCTGTGGAACCTGATTGCCCAGGAACTCGTCCAGCTGCCGCAGCTCATTGGCGTTGTTGATCTTGCGGTCTATAGAGTCGTTCCACTGCTCGGAGACCCTAGTGGCGCGGCTGATCTTGATGGTGGGGTTCCGGCGTACCCTGCCCCTGGAAGCCTCAGCGCGATGGTGGTGGGAACGGGACGGCTGGGACTGGGAGGAGGCTGTGGATGGTACATGAGCACCTGGGTCTGACATACAAGCACTGCCTTATCCTGCTGTTAATGGTCCAGGTGAAGCACTTTCATACAACTGCTCTGTGCAATTCTCCGATGCCGATTCCTTTTCTATAACCACATGTTTAGTGCCAGCCGGACGAATCAAAGTAGTTAAATCGATGCGGGATTATAATCTTTAATTCTAACTAATGTTAAACTATAAAAGCAAAGACACTGCAACAGCTCACTTAGACAGCAACGGTGGTTCAGGCCGAAGACAAGGCCCTGTGGTCGGTGATTAAACACCAAAATTATTTACTGATGTAATGCACTTATAGTCCAGTTATGCATTATAATCTTGTTTAACCTGCCTAAACGAGATGGTATGCAAGTCTGGTTTTAATAATCAGTTAACACCAAGTTGAGTTTTACCCATATTGCTGCTGAATACCAGGAGGTACAAAAAGCTAAATTAATAAAGCAATTGCTGAATATGCGCACACACACACACACACACACACACACACACATCCCTAGATACATGGTTTCTGTTCCAGTTAGGGGTTAAAATCAATATTTCCACAATATTTGCCAAATATGGCATCAACACTATGTTACCCAGTTCAATTTAAATCAGGAAGGAAATTATAGCCAATGCTGCAATTGCTGCTGCTGTTTAGTGTGGAGTTGACTTTGCAGCTGATGTACTGCCTGGCTGACACCCAATCAGATTAAAGATGCACCAAACAGCCACTAGATGGAAGCATTCAGCCAATGCATAAGGGAGGCGGTCTCAGGTCACATTGCAGGCATCTGCGTGTGCATGATGCGGCTGTCTAAGCCACCAAAGACGCTCCCCTGTGGTCACCTTCACCCCCCCTCTCAGCAAGGGCCTGCACGGCAGACGGCTCCTCGTCGGGTGTCTGGACCTCCTTAGGTGGACGCTTCCTCAGGATCTTTTTCAGAAATCCAGATCTGTAGCACAAACACACACACGCACTCAGCACATCTCACACATAACTAGTGGCTCTTAGTCCAAGCAGAGGGCAGGTCTATTTTCAAGCAAAATAAAATGATTAATCCAGCATACTTACAGATATCAAAATACAATTACATACTGTATTATTTCCTAATGCTGAAGCTTGGATTGTAGTTTAAAATAAAACAATAAATAAAGAGCTAAATGTACCTTTAAAATTCAGGCTAATCACTATCAGAACTGCAAAGCAACTCAGAGACTAAAACTGGGCCAAAGGTTTTGGGGGAAAAAAAAAGGTAGTAATCTGAATGTGTCACTATATATGGGAATAGGTATTTCTGCAACTTCATCACAACAGGGGGGATATTATCCATGTGATTCTGTAAGAATTGGCAACAAGCATTTCAAAACATCCTGGAGTTGGTTTTTCTAAATTAAAACAATGGGCTTTCGCTCCTCAGTGACAGAAAATCTCCAGAGTAGACGAGTGTTATTAGTCGTGAGGCTTTAAGCTGACAGTCAGGTTTTTCCAGAGTAGTGCCTTTTTATAATCGTCACATTACTGACCAAAAAGGAACAAAGCCTACTTTTCAGGGGTTGGTGGTTGGGGATGGGCGTCCTGATTAATCAAGATGTCGTTAGATCGCCGTTTCAGGGTGCTGACCTTCGAGTCCGGAGTGCAGGTTTCTGCAAAGGATTGAGCCTAAAACGACAAATTACATTCCGGTAATTTCTAACATGGGGGAGGTAAACCTTTTGTGACTTACATTGACAAACAGCACCCTTCAGCTTTGTACACACACTGGACGTCACCTTCAGTTACAAAAATCCCACAAGGAGACACTGTCTCCGTCACCACCACCACCAGACTGTTGCCAGACTGGTTAGACTGGTACATGTGCGTTTGAGCCCCTGCCTTCTCCTTTGTGCAGGGACCTTTTTGTTGCAGTTAAATATTGACCAAAAAGTTTAGAGCCACTGTGTTTTTTTTGTTTGACAACAGTCAGGCAATCGTTTTAGTCACTCTGGCGTTACATGCGGCAGAAATGTTCTTACGGCAATCAGTGCGGATATAAGAGGCCACTAAAGAGCTGATAAATAATAAAAATCAGGCAGAAACAAAGCAGAAGCCCATGACCACAGGGTGTTTGCTGCAGTCTCTCTTTACGATGTAAACTGGCCGGCAGGGTAGACAGTTTCGGGCTTTGTACACTAATCAGGGTACTCTTTGCCAAGAGGTTTCATTATAATGACACTGAACTGGGTTCCTGTATATGTAAAAGAAAAAGAAGAGGGTCTGATTTAGTTTTAGTCACCACAGTACAATTAGGCCACTGGTGCAGAGCTAGATTTTCTAGGGACACATTCTGCTGTCTTGATCTGTGTGGCAGGAAGCGGCCCTGAGCATTTGCACTTTTGGGATTTAATTGGAATCCTGTCTTGCTCCAAACCCACCTTTGGCGTTTCTCTCCAAGCTGAACCTTAACCCTGGTAAGCTGGGACACTGACACCCAACACAGCGAAGTGATGGAAGAGGTGCTCATGTCCCCCCCACCTCTCTGCACGCTTACTTGGGCTGGCCGGCACTTACGCTCACGCTCCCTGACCTATGCCAGCCAGAGGGGCACAACAAGGACACGGCGAGCCCCGCTGCCCCGTCCGTTTCGGTACAGAATGTCACGCTCCATTCACAAGCATGCCTGACCCACTGAGCACCCCGGGACTTCATGCAACTCGGGGAGTTAGAGAGAGTTATTATCATAAAAAAAATGGAATTAAAAGCTGAGGCAGGAAATATTTGGAACAGACCTCTTTTGTTGAAGTACTGGGACTGTCAAATCCAGGGGAGACGGCAATATTATCCAGTGACGCAGATGTTCGCTTATTCCTGAAAGACATGGGGGTGCGGGGGAGGGGGATTTGAATTTGCACTGTCGAATCTTCACAGTATCTATTTGAAATTATATTTAAGCATTGTACGAAGCGGAAACAAAACAGTCCATTTCCAGACCTTGAAAGTGAAAAAAAAAAACGTGCTATAAAAAGTGGCATGGATGTTCAACTGAAGAGGAAAATAAAGCAGGAAAAGACTAAAAGGTACCAAAAAGGGCAAGGAAGGGGCGACACTGCGGAGGGGCGGTACGGACAGGGGCGACACTGTGGAGGGGCGGTACGGACAGGGGCGACACTGCGGAGGGGCGGTACGGACAGGGGCGACACTGCGGAGGGGCTTACGGTAAGGTCTTAGCCACGCTCTGCTGGTGGGGAGAGCTGTCCGGGGCAGCACCCTCAGGCTGCTTCTCCTTGTGCTGGTCAGTCTTTGCGGGAAAGAGCTTGGTGCCACGATGCAAGGAGCCAGTGAGGGGGGGGCTGGGGGGGCTCTGGTGGCCGTTACGGCCGGGCTTATGGCCGGGGAGGTCTAAAGGCAGCGTGGTCGGGCGGCTCTGGGGGAAAGTGGACGCCTTGGCCTCCTTCTTCCCTTTCTCCTCTTTCATCTTCCACTCGACGAACGTGTACTGGTCCAGCTCCCTGCTGTCCTTGGGCTTGCCTTCGGCGCCTGCAGGCGGCTCCGTGCCTTTGGGTTTTGTCGCCTGGTCCTCCTTGCTGGCTGAGGCGGCCCGCTGGCACTCCCGCTGACTGTGCTCCAGGCCACGCTGCCGCCTCAGCTCCCGTTTTTCCTGACTCCTGGATGCAGGGGTCTTATGTAGCCGGGGCGGCCGAGGTCTCTCTCCATGTGGCTGTGCTGGACCTGCCTCAGCCATCACCTCCTCTGACTGCACAGCAGTTCCACTTTCCTCACTATCATCAAAAATGACAGATCTGGAGCTCCCGGCCTGGCCAGCCACCTCCTCAGCCAGGAGCAGAGCGCTGTCCCTCTGCTCCAACTCCCTGCTCTCTTCACTGGTACAAACCAGCACAGCCTGCATCATGCACTCAAAACTCAGCTCAGGTTTATCCTTCCTTTCTTCACTCTTCTGCTTCCCCGCAGCCTCTACCTCCTGTGCCCTCCTCCTGGTGGCCTCCTCCTCCTCTGCCCTCCTCCTGGCGGCCTCCTCTTCCTCTGCCCTCCTCCTGGCGGCCTCCTCCTCCTCTGCCCTCCTCCTGGCGGCCTCCTCCTCCTCCTCCTCCCTCCTCCTGGCGGCCTCCTCCTCCTCTGCCTTCCTCCTGGCGGCCTCCTCCTCTGCCCTCCTCCGGGCGGCCTCCTCCTCCTCTGCCCTCCTCCTGGCGGCCTCCTCCTCCTCCTCCTCTGCTCTCCTCCTGGCGGCCTCCTCCTCCATTTGCCTCTTATCCTTCATGGCCTGGACCCTAAAAAGTCAATCACGGTTGAAAGTTTCCCAAAATTCATGCGAAATGCATAATGACCTGGTATACTGGGTTATAACATTTAATGGGTCACCATTTTTCAAACAGATTGCCTGCTACCTATCACAAAGCACATAACCAAATAAGCTTCTACAATGGGTAAGCAGATTGCTGGACAGACCAAGGTTAAAGAAAAACAATAAATTAAATTAAACACACACACAAAATTGTCTGTAAAGAATGTGTAAATAAATGTTGAAAAAGGTAACTGTTTTGAAAATGCAGTACCTCTTCCTGGTGGAGTTGCCCCGCACTAAGGCCTGCATTTTCTTAATGGCTTCCAGCTGCTGGAGGTAGTGCACTCTCTGCCTGTGGCCCCGCCACGCAGCCTGGATCAGACACGCCGCCTGGAAGTGCTGCACCTCACAGAAGCAGCGCCAGCATCGCTGTGCCATGAACAAACGGGTCAAGCGGCACGCACTTAACACGGTGCACGGCCAGAACCGTGCTCAGCCTCTGGTGCCAGTTCCAGCCTGTGCGGGAACAAGCATCAGCTCCTTACAACAGCAGTACCTGAATCGTAACTGCCGCCTCTCTCATCGCCAGGAAGCGCCGCCTGTCCAAACGGGCACGGTACCAACGCTGCAGAAAGACGATCTTCTGCATGACCTCCTTGTGCAGGGTGTCATGGAGCTGCTGCCGTACTGGTTCCTTCAGAAACACCTAGACACAGGAGGAGGGGGAAGGCGGCTCTCAGTGGAATCCCCCGTCAGCGGCCCATAGGAGCACGATCATGCAGACAAACCGAAACTCGCGGTTACCTTAGATTTGCCGATCTGGTAGGTGGTACCATCCGACACAATCCTCTGCAGCAGAGCTGAGATGGTCTCTCGAGAAGGTGCAGCATTCTTCAGCAGCAGAACTCTAAACTGCGCAACAAATTCCTTAAAAGAAAAAAAAAAAAAAAAAAAAAAAAGACTGTCAAATGAGTTTTACATTAAAATGACAATGCTCAGTTGTTGAGATACTGGGGCTGTGAAACGCATGACACGGTGGAACCACCTATCCAACACGCAGCTCTGACAGTTCCCACCCACCTGGAATGTGTACTTCGCACCATAACCAGACCTGCGGATGCGCACGGTCTCCAGCATGCCTGTGTACCGCAGCTGCTGCACGACTAGGGCCTCATCGAAATGCATCTCCATCTAAAGCCAGACAAACGCGCTGGTCAATGCACAAACCCGACGCTCTTCTTGGGGCCCGGCGTGCCAAGACCTGACGACGCTCTACCTTCTCGGAATTGGAGCGAATGCAGCGGATGAAAAAGGGCTCTGCCCTTCCCAGGGTCTCCAGCAACTTGCTCAAGGACGTCTAGGGGACAGAGGACACGGCAGGAACTCAGGTGTGCAGCTCCACACGCCACATGCGTCCGGCACAGCTATAGAACTATTCAGCATTAGCATTTTAAAACAAGTTTGAATTTTAGAGGGGCTCAGTGGGCACATTTCCAGGGTCATGGATTTGAATCCCAACTTCACATGTGCAGTTTCTGCTCTGGTTTCTCCACTTTTCTGAAACAGTTAGACAGGGGTCTCTAAATTGCACGTAGCGTGTGACTTCTCTGCACTTCTCGGCATTCATACGTTTGTGTGCTTAGTGCACCACCATATCCAGGTCGGCCCCCCCCACCTTGTGCTCTCTGCTGCCTGGAATAGGCTCCAGGCCCGGGGGGGGTGCCTCTCAAATGTAATATCAGAACAGCATCATGGCGAGAAAGCACACCTGGAACTGGGCGCTGATGCTGGGCGGCTTCTTCTTCTTATGCAGGTGAAGCAGAGATTTGGTGGTGCGGTCATGAAGGGTGAGACCCACTATGAACTTAAGGGAACGAGAGTCGATGAGGCTCTGCCAAGAGAGAGAGGGGAGGATGGGAAAAGGTCAGATTCAGCAGGAGATGAGGGATTCTGAAGCACTGCTATGGGCTCTGGTGGCAGTGAAGCAGGGCCTCTGGTAGGGATTACCTTAGGAATGATCTGCTTCTGCCTGATGTTCTTGTTTTTCCTGTAGGGGAAGAGAGCATTGAGGAGTTTTGGTCGGAGTAATGGGGATTGTGGAATGTTACAGTGAGTCATGCGCATGTTTCATGTTGTGAGACGGAATTACACTGAGCAGAAAGGAAAAAAGAAGATCGGTGGGGGAATAGAAGAAGGGGAGACATTTGTCCAGCCAGTCCTGCTTAGGCAGCCAAGGAACCAACTCTACCTTAGTAGCTCTACTGCTCAGGCTTAAGCACAGTCTACAAAAAAAGGGGGGTGCGGGTGCAACTTTAATTGCAGCCGATGAACATAACAGCTCTGCCAGAGTGGGTACTGGCATGGGGGAAGCCAGTATGTGGGAATGCAGATCTGGGAAGACTGCAAGGGATTCAAAACCTGTCCTAGGAACTGCTTCAGTCATGCAACCGATTTTCCAGTTATGCAAAAAAATTTGCATCCAAGACATTGTCTGATGCATGCATGAGAAGAGTGCCGCAGCAGCTGGCTAACAGAAGCCATGCTGGCTTCCACTGACGCCAACAGAGAAGAGCATGGGCAATGAGCTAAAGCCTGCACAGCCATTCATGCAGATCGCCGAGATTCTAATTGGGTGCAATTTGCAGTGCACTAGCGAGGCTGCTTGCAGTGAAGAGGGATAAGTTTAGGGCTATAATTAATGTCTCCATGCACCACTGGCTGTGCTTCTACATCTGAATGGAAAACATGAGAACTCTACACAAGCACGCAGAACACGTCCGATCCGAAATGCGGCCCTATGGGACGCTCGAGGCTGTCATGGTTCCAAGGAGGAAGCCGAGTGCAGGCTGGCTGGAGCAAACTGGCCAGCCGCGGTGGAGGGGAATCAAACTCACTGCAGGACGTGGCGAGGGAACTGCAGGCGACCGCAGGACTGCAGCAGCTTGCGAGGGTCTTCGCCGTCCAGCTGCAAGTCCTTTATCGAGCTGATGATTTGGGCATGCATGTCCCTGAGGCAACCCGATCAGAGTTGCAGAGGTGCAGGGTGGGCGGCGGCGTGAAGGAACACGCGGAAAGGGAGAGTGAGGCACAGAAATCCACATCAAGACACGATTAAGCCACCCAGAGAGGGACAAATGACTCAGCCCAAGAGCCCAAAAGCCTCAGCGCCAAGGGAAACAAGCCGGATGGCCAGGGGTCAGCAGGCTACAATAAACAGACGACTCAAGTTTTGCTCTGCAATTTTTTTTTTAGATGTGCATGAAAATGCCCAGTTATTCATCAGCTTTTGGTCACAAGTCATTTGCAGTCATCCCTAGATACTGACCACCTTGCCATGCTACTTGTGGATAAAGACATGGAATTGTAAGTACTTAAATGAGGATGTTAATCCCTTCACACTGGCCTCCCACGAGAATAGTGGACATGCAAGCCTGGACCATAGGTGAACAGTGAACCGGCTCTCCCATGCTTGTGCTCTATATTGTTTCCATGCATTGCTGTACTTACCATACTGCTCAACACAAAGAAGCGGCCAAGCAGGGGTCAGCACGGGGGAGCCATGTGATGCAGGGGAGGGGGTATTAGCACCAAACACTCCCAACTCTTTTGGGTGCGCTCAAACACTCCCCAGATATGCAGCTGCGGCTCTCTAAACCAGCAGCGCATCCTTAATCTCCTGCTTCTCCAGGAAATACCGGTACATATCTCGATTATCATGAATACCTACATTAAGCCATTAATGAGAAACGGTAGTGTGTTCACTAGAAAGCCTAAGGACTTGGGAAAACTTCCTCAGAGAGGCAGAAAGACAGGTAAGTCTCGCATATCTTTTTTTTTATTTTGTAACCTCGGGGCATGCGCACAAAACATACCATAGGCTTGCATTTACTTGTTTATCGTTGCATTCCTTATCCACAAATCTTCCAACAAATGTTGCATCTGTGCAGCCGATTACAGGCTTTCATTTTTTTTTTTTCCTTCAGATGGTTATTTTTAGTAAATTAACTTAAAACAATAATTTCACTAGCTGTGCTGCCTTCTCTCTTCCTTTGAAATTACTTTGGTCACTTCTCCCCTGTTCCTGCTTCCAGCTGACCATTATCAGCCGGCCTTCGTAGCCTCCTGTAAGGACCTACAAGCGCATTTGCGCGAACATATATCAGCTAGTTTGAGCACGCCCAAAAGGTTATAAGATTCATCACTGCCCAAAAAGTGTAGGTCTCACCCCTGCTTTGACCCCCACCTTCCTGCCTACAGCCCACTTACTTCTTAGTCTCATAACTAGCAAAGATGTCCTCAAAGACCTCTAGAGGGCGCTCTTCGGAATGATCAAAGGAGAAATCAAGCAAAGAGCCACGGCTGTGAAGGACAAAAAGGCCACAAGCCTCGTCAGGCGCCCATCACAAAAGGGCGTCGACAGACTCGCTACAGGAAACCAAAGCCTCGGCAGCTCAGTGGAGATTCAGAGACCTACACAAATACCCAGGGGAGCGTTACACAAATACCCAGACCCCAAACTTACAGATAATGTTAATATTTTTAAGAAATAATTTTGATTCCTGTATAAAATCAATGCATCACTAGATTTTTTTGTGAGGCCACTTACCTACAAGTCTTTCATTTGCTACTATAGAATATAAAAAAATCAAACCTATGAGCAAAAGGGCTAGACTGTCCTTCTGGAGAGCTCCTCAAAAGGGCTAGACTGTCCTTCTGGAGAGCTCCTCAAAAGACGACAACCACAACACAGAAGGACCGGCCCCATGACCGCTGTCTGCTCACACATTCCAGCTTTAGAGTCCTGCCTTGCAGTCTCACCGGTATATCTTCTCAGGGGAAGTGTTGGCCCTCTGAAGCTCCATCAGTGGAGAGCGAGAGCTGCCTCTGATCACACCTGCAGGTCACAGACAGTATCTGAGTCACGTCCTCATCCCCAAATCCATTAGGAACAAAGTCTACCGAACTGACACAGTGAACTCCAGATTTTTGACCAGTGCTGGTGTTTCGTATCTGATACCTGCAGTCTTAGCTGCCCAGCGACGAGCCGCTTCATTGAAGGCAGCCATGGCACGGATGGTGGCACGGAGGATGCCCCAGCGGAACATGGCCACCGGGTCCATGCCGATAAGCTGCCGCAGGTATGCCCGGTCGCTGCTGCGCAGGAGTGCCACAATGTCGGGCCGCATGTGGTCAGTATTCTTCTCCCGGAAATCCTTTTATTTTCAAAGAGCAAGGTTAAGTTCACACTTCGCTTTTGCAGAGGCGCTTTCAGGGTGCGGATGGTCATCTCCGAGTCACCTTGTGTTCATACTACATTTGGCAGCGGATGCAGATGGTCATGGCTGCCGCCACGTACAGCAATGATATTCCACCGGACCATCGGAGAGCAAAAGTATTGCAGCAAAATAAATACAAGCCGTACAGTGAAGCGGGTAAAGTTTTATGAACAGTTTTAAAGTTATTAGTTAAGGCTTGGGGCGGTATTACAGTAATACGGCACACCGCAGTTGAAATCCTTACAACAAAATTAGCTGCGACCTTTCCCCCAGCTTAGTGAATTTTATCGGCACTATTTCAAAATGCCGGAATAGTGCTACTTTTTAAAGTATCGCATACCTCGGAATAATGTCTGGACAATATGAAAAATTAGCTATGCGGACGCCTCATACAGCTGCTACCACTCTGGTCTGTGAAAGTCAGTGCTGGTACCTACTGCCCCCTACAGGCGTGGTTGATGCGCATGGTTCCCATCAGACATAAAAATCTGGGCTACACGCTCACCGACCACGGCCGACCAGCCCCTGATGACCAACTTCACGTCACTCGCCCTCATTCACAACCGAAAGTACACATGCAAAAGACAGACATAGGAATTGGCCTTTAGACGTGCAGCTAGTGGGGTTTTGGCAGTTTTCATAGGTAACAGCCCATGACGCTGATTAGGCTACATTTGAATTCTTTACCGTCTTTATGTATCTTTTGCTAAAATACAGCTCATGACATCCACCCAAAGCTGCAGTTACAACTCACACTTGCGCTGATGGTGCCCTTGCAAAGGCCATTTGGTCCTGCTCCCTAAAGTACTAAAGTTTTAGCGCATCCATAAAACACGCTTGCACTTTTTTCGTTGGTGGTTACGAGGCTCACCTTGATGTGATACTTCACGTTTCCAGCAAAGTGCTGTATGACAAATGCAGGCTCCATGACCGGTGTTGGTACAAAGTACTTGTTACTGAGATGCTGCTGCTTGAACTTGGCCAGCAGAGTTTCGTCTGTGGCGCGAGGGAAGCTGAAACCGACAGACAGGCAGAGAGGAGCACGATGGAATAATTTCCCACCTGCAACCGAGTGGAGCCGCAAATCCCAGCCTGAAATATAAACTTACTTGCTCTCCTCATCCAACAGATAGAAAAGCCCTGTTGGCTTTTTACTTATCAGCTGTATGCAGCCCACATTGTCTGTGTAATCGATGTTATGCCAGGTGATTCCCTCTGCCTGGTACTCTTCCTGCAAGAGAAACCCACAACTGCTGGACAGCTCCTCAAATTACCAGGCATAAAAAGTATGCATCTGTGGATCCAGGTTAAAATCTTCCACGGTCATATTTCGACGGTTCTGCATCGTGAAAACAGACCCACCTGCTCAAGTTTGAAGATGTGTTGGTTGAAGTAATACTGAAGCTGCTCATTGGCATAGTTGATGCAGAACTGTTCAAAACTGTTGGTCTTAAAGTCTTCAAATCCAAATATATCAAGGACGCCTATTGACAAACACTGAAGAACAAGAACAATCAACTATTTAGAAGGTGAGAATTAAAAACACCACATTTATCGCCGCCGTCTTATCCAGCTCCTGATGCTACGAGACTGGAGAGGGGTTACTGGGCAATCAGCCCTGCAAAAGGTCTACGGGATTCCATAACTGAATTAACAGCATCCCACCTTGACAGATTCCTCCATGTCTTTCTTGTTCAACAGCGCATGGTTAATTCTGAGGACGATCCAGTCAAAGAGGGCACTGTACAGAGACTTGGCCATGGAATCCCGAGCTGTAATAGCCTTGGGAAGCATCAAGGAAAAGGCCAGTTAACTCTGCGGTTAAGAGGGAAGCAACATTCCCTCTCTGACTAGATACACCTTCATGGACACATACTTCACTATGGCTGTAGGGCAAGATCAGCTTGTCATTTACAGTCACCGTCTTCCTCTTCGTTAACGCTTCCACTAATTCTTCCTCTTTAACCTGTGAAAGACCAATGTCAAATACACAACTCTCAAAACTGTACTGGGTAACACGGTCCACCCAAATGAGCCTGTACCTGACAAAATATGGTAAAATCTTGGTTGCTAACTACTGAACATTCAACTTAGTCAAACACAAACTTCTAGTGATCTAACTTCATGGTCTAACCTCAAAAATTTATCAGTCTATAAAACGTTAAGTTCAATGGTTAAAAAACTACCTTGAGGAGGTCCGAAAGCATAGCGAGAACCTCAGGAGGTCCCACGTCCAGACCCTCCTCCCTGCCAGTTGACTTCAGCTTGTATGTCACGTTTCCCAGGTATAGTATTGCTGACAGTACTGAGAAAATCCTGTGGGAGTACACCGCTGTTAGACACTAACAATATGGTGGCTATGCAATTCCGAAGAGCAAGTCCACAATAAGTCTGTTTATATAGCACCATTTTAACCACAGGGTTTAAAAACAAAATCATTTATATTTTTGGGGGGGGGGGGGGGGGGTTGCTG
>JAODKF010000038.1:2051551-2072840 GCA_026779585.1 Mormyrus proboscirostris | reverse complement strand
GGTTGCTGACTCCCCCCCCAAGTCAATGTCAATGAAGAAGGGACACGAACTCTCCTACTCATGATACACATCACTAGCCCCTACCTCATCAGGGACAGTAACCCCTATCCCCTATGAATAAAATAACTGATTATTGTACATTATTATACGCAACGTGGAAGAGATGCGTTTTCAGCCTAGCTTTGAAATTATATAACAGATATAACAGAAAATTCATTACATTTATCAAACAAATGCATTTACCTGAGGGTTTAAACACCATTACAGAAATGCAGCGTGAGTGCTGGGCTGGATGAGATGTTTCATTTACGTTACATTACATTTATTTAGGACTTTTTTTTTTATCCCAAGTAACATGCTAGTAAGGAATGGAAAGCAGGTCAGATAGTGTCCCTGGAGCAAATGCGGTTAAGGGCCCCGATCAAGGGTCCAACAATGAAATCACTCTGTCGACCACAGGATTTGTGCTGATGACCTTCTGATCACGGATACAGAGTCAAAACCGGCAGTCACACCCCACCCTTATTTCAATAAGAAACAGGAAACTGACTGACAGGATACATTATATATATATTATATATATATATAAAAATACTACACACACACACACACATCTGAAGGGAAAGTGACGCGACGGCCTAGCAACCAGAGCACTCACTGCTTCTTGGTAGCAGGCAGGAAGCCCACCATCTCCATGGCCTGCTGCAGCCGCTCAAAGTCATGCCGCAGGTCCTCCTCATCCTCTATTTTAAAGTTTTGCTGCAAGCAGGGGCAGGGAGGAAATGAAAGAAGCTGCCTTCACCAAGTGCTTCATGTTTTAATGCAGTGATGTCATCTTTAAATGCAGCTGCATACCTGTTTGAGGTAGAAGTATTCTTCAGGCTGCAGGAGTCTGAACTCTTTTCGCTCCTCTTCCGATGCTCCAATCAGCAGGTAGTAAAACACGTGATAGTTCCTTTAGTGAAGAGACAAGATGAGAGGTTTGTTTTTTTTTTTTTTGTTTGTTGGTTGGTTTCCTGCACAGAGAGATGTGCAACTTTAATCAGTATTAGCTCTACCATTCTATGACCTGTAGTGTGTAACAGAACAAAAATGTATGTCATAGCAGGAGGCAGGTGTGGCAGATGCTGCAGACACTCAAAGACCTGCAAGTGAGGATGCTGGAGCAGAAATCAAGAGAAAAAAACAAGGCGCAACTGGAGTTCCGAGTTCCTGGCCACAAGTCATTGTTAGTTATTAGGGGGATCGATTGCATGGTCTGAAAATATGGGACAAATATATTTTTTTTATAGGGCAAGCAACATTTAAAATATAGTATTCAATCTGGCCAACAGCTCAATCTTTTGTTTTCCCCAGAGTAAAAAACAATGTAACGTTATACCACTAATAAGAGCTGGCAAGTTCCACCGCTGGCACTGATGATATCGTACAGAAGTATGCTGGATATCAATCACATTTTCTGATGCAGAAATATGGAGACGCAAGTTAAAAGGTATTCATTAATGCATTTTGGGGGCAGCATGTGGCTCAGTGGGCTAAGCCTGCGTGTCTGTAATCACAAGGTCGCAGGTTCAAACCCAGCCTCAGCATGAGCAAGACCCTTAACCCCCAGCTCCCTGGGCGCCCCAACAGGTGGCAGCCCTTCGCGGACAACTTGCTCTACAAAAGCAAGTTGAGGGAGGTGTAAAAAAGAATTTCCCCAACACAGGAATTTCCCCACGGGGATCAATAAAGTTGTGATTATTATTATTATTATTATTATTATTATTTACTGTAACATATACAAAAATTTCATCCGCTCAATTTTTGCTCCACTGCTTCCATCTCATTCTGTACTTCTGCGTATCATCCAAGTTATTGCCAGTGCTTGCCATCAACCAAACAGCAAGCTATCACTGCAATTCTTGGTCAAGAGAAAAGTACCTACTCCAGATTAGGGACTAAAAAAGGTTCAGGAACTGCCACTGAGGAACTAGAGCTGAATTTGTGCAGTAGGAACCTGACAGAAGTTCGGTTCCTGAAAAAGGTTCTTGTGGTGGGAAAGTGTCTGTTCACTCACTGACTGGTGTAGATGCGTGTTATGGGACACTAGCCCTACATGCATCAATGGACAGTTTACAGAAGTAGATTTAATATTCGCCATATTTAAAAGCCACACAAGCAAAATCTCTACAACAGAGCTGATATGGAGAATATTACAGGAAAAAACTACACTGCAGACATTACATAACAGACCGGGGGCTCTGACAGTAGCCAACAGACTTCATGAACTTGGTTTCATATCCCTATAATGCAACAAAAAGCTATGAATAACCGCAGCATGCGTTTATGAGACGTGAAATGGATGGGGGAGGGTCATTCTCATCTCCCTCAGCTTTTTTTTTTTATTGTTCTTTTACCTTTCATTTTTCTCTCTGGAGACCAGACGGGACTTCTCCAGAAGGTATTTTTCGACAACAGCTCTGGAAAAGGATATAAAGAAAAAGTGAAATCAGTGCCTGATCTCATGGCAAAGGGTTGGGTAAAATAATTTCTGGAAGTTATGTTTAGAAGTACGTTAGTACTCCGACAACACTAACAAAACACATGTCTAAGCCTGTCAAACATTTAAATGGTTCACTTTGAACTTTCATAATTCTGTAGCACAGTCTGGCAGTCGGTTATTGCATGAAAGTAAAAATGAGTGGTGTGGTGTTAAAATATGACTAAGTTCCTGTGATGAAACTCCATTAGACCATTAACTCTGAACTGCATTAATTCTTGGTTTAGCTTCTTAGTTATTAAAAAAATAAAAAATCATTTTTAGTCCCAGAGTCTTCTGTTCCCATTTGTGACTGGTCTCACTCACTGGCTGGCTTGCAGGATACAATGTCCATTTTTGATCAATGTGTTGACCACGAGGGCCTTTATTGACCCTGCTCTGCTACAGGCACAATGATTCGATAGATGCCCAATTACACATTAGTTAGTGATGTGCCATTCTGAATAACAGTCAAGATTATGCATTCAGAAAGAGTGATCATACGCCTGATTATAAAGAACATAAATGGAAATTGAGCTGAGATGTGATCTGCAGAGAGGAGATGGCGTTAACAGATCGCTCACCCCCTTACTATACCGCTCTCCAGATAGTTAACTTGGATGAACTTCCCAAATCGGCTGGAGTTGTTGTTGTGGGCAGTCTTTGCGTTGCCAAATGCCTGCAAAAATTAAGCAAAATAAAATGATACCAAGTGGTATTACTTACAATAGGCCATTTTAACATTTTGGTTTATTTAATTAAAGAAGAGATGAAAAATAAAAATAAAAATAAAGCAGAAGTAAGAGTTGAGAGCACAAAGCCACATCAGGCGCCATGGTTTCCTTTGAGCAAACAGTATTTCAAAAAAGTAGTTTTAAAAAGGCCAGCATAAAAAACTGACGTGGAACAGAAATCGTAACTTGCAGCAATTCACCCGTATAAAGCACAACAATCTAATCTACCAGTATCACCACCATTCTACCATTATCGTCACCATCATCTTCTGGACAATTCATATCGTGTTTAACGCAAAGAGTGCAAAACAAACAAACAACAACAACAACAACAACAAAAAAAAAAACGGAACAAAATCAAAACTTCTTAGCAGTTCAACAGTACAACATGAAGTTAAAGACACACTTAAGCAACAAGACAATACTGCTGTTGTATTAGACAAGAACAACAAGCAGAAGAGGAGTGCTTTGTATCCACCATGATTAATAACCTTCTGGCACTGCATTCTCTAGACTGAGGAACCTTTGGCTTGGCTGCCAGACATTTGAATGTGGAGCAGTGTTGCATGCAGACCGAGGCAGTGAAGCCATTCCACACTGGCAGATGATGCAGTCCATGGGGGAGAGGAGAGGGGGAGGAAACAGGGCCCACATTGTGTCAGCGGGAATCTCAGCTTGCAGAAGTACTGCATGAAGCCATTACCGCAGGCTACCTGGATAGCACCTCCAGATCAGTGTCTACCATTTACCTGTTCATATTAGTTATTTCAGTTTTTAATGTCTAAAACTCTCAGACAGGCTAATTTGTTAGTACGGTTAGAACAAAATCTCTAAATATTCCTAATCGGAGTTTTACCTTTGACTCTCCTTCACTACTATATTACCAGACAAATTCTGCTTAAGTACCAAGAGCTACAAGCAATGAAAATCTTAATGGTGCATTTGCTAGATGCGACAAACTGATACTTTCACATAAAATTTCAACAAACTCAAGCATGACCAAGATTATCCCTTCCAAACTGCTCAAAGACCATACTGTGCCTTGATACTGATACCATGTGGAGAAACTCGACTTAAAATCTGACTTTAAAAACTGTGCAACAAAAAATTAAGAGGCATGCCATAATTAATTATACCACCCAACAAAACTGCAGTTAGGAGAGCATGAACAGGGCATACAGGCAACTCTCTGCAGTTAGCAGAACATGAATGGGGCATACAGGCAGCTCTCTGCATCCTAAGGAGCGGTTGCCAAGCCAGCAGCTCAGAGGACCCAGAAACACGCTGAGCAGAGCAAGCCTGAGGACAGGGCTCCCTTGTGGGGACTCAGCCTGCCTGGAAGGCTGCTCCTGTGAAAGGCATCTGAAGCCAGTACACCTAACTCAATGCAAGCCTGGATACTCCAGGCAATACCAAATGCCTGTTCCACGTCAGAGGCCTTCAAACCCCGTGGACATCTGTTGCACACCATCTAGCGCAACCTAAATTCGCAGTAATTCATATCCAAAGACCCCTAACGAAGACTTTCGGTTTTACACCGCTTAAGAGCCAACATGAGAAGCTTTGCCAGAGTTTTTAGGATGAACTTGTGTAAATTTGAGGAGACGGAAAGGAAAAAATATGGGGCAGATGCCAATTGGTAAGACACACAATGGTGCATCCACGCAGTCTTGATGTGCCCTAATGTGACCAAGTGACCACCTTCAGTGCTATTCCAGGGCAGCGAGTACCAGAAAACTGAGCTGCACTCTTACCCAAGAGCCCTAAAGCCAGCCAAAAGATTTCAGTAGTAATTTGCCTCTGGAGTACTTTGAGAGCAAAAACAATGGTGAAACAAGGCTGCTAAAGTTGGAAATTAAATGCCATCAATTCAGATTCTCTGTTTTTCCGATTTATTTCGTAGCCTGCATGTAAAAATTAGAAAATGTTAGAAGCAAAATTAGGTACAATAACAACTGTAAAAAAATTAAAAATGACCTTGCGCTGCCAGAATAGGCTGCATAAATTTTAAAGTTTTACCACATACAAACATGCCAGTTTAACACTGCCTATATTATAACTAAGACATAAATGTCATGTGTTTGGATTTAGTACAAAATTTTTCCATGATCTAATATGGAGCAATTCCAGCATTATGGCTGTGACATTTAGACTCAAACTGGCAAACAAAATGCCTCAGAGTAAGGACAAGCTTAGTATAAATGAGTCAATTCTCAGAAATCAATTTATGTAACCTATTAATATTAATATATTAATGTTGACAATTTATTTACAAGTTAGAATAGAATTTTATCCGTGTTATGGACATAAAATGTGTGAGGAAATTTGTGAGGAATCACCCTATGGTAAAACCAAGTTCTAGGAAAAGATTTAAGAAAGGAAAAAAAAAATAAAGCTACAATATATCAATGACACAATCATTTTAAGTCAGTCAGAGAACGAGCCTACTACTATGATTAGTTTTGCTTTTGTCTGCTAGGTTTTAATGACAACAGGAACTACCGTTTGAAGGAAGAAAATCATAACCTGAAGATCTGAGTTAACAAAACCTCATTGTTTAGAGTAGCATGCATGTTCAACTCCAGATGTACTCTTACTAGCAAGAACAAGACAATGGTGAATGTTAAAGGCAGCTATGTTTAGCCATAACAAATTCCCCACAACCGTGTTCCTACTGTCGTGCCCTTTGTTTCACTGTAGCACAGTTAAAATGCTCCACAAAGAAAGAGAAAATTGAGTAAGTCAAAGCTTTGTTTTCCCCAGTCGATTTATCATGAAGTACAGAGAAGACAGGGAAGTTTTTCCCAAATATTTAAAATGACACGAAAAAAAGATTTAAAGCCACATGTTTTATTGACGACATAAGTTAGAGGTATGCCTCAGTGTGTGTAATACAGCTAAACCGATAACTAATTTTGGATTAATAGTTTATATGATAAAATGATTCCTTGCATGCAGGCTAACATCCATGCATGTGTAGTCTACAACAGGGATGCTTCTCATTAAAGTTAAGGATATTTCTAAGAGCTCTTCCCAGCACGATGTGCTATTTGTTCAAACTATACAGAAAAAAAATCAACATTAGTGCAAGTTTATTAACTTAGGTTATTAACTAAATGACGTACATTTTTCTTTAAAATTTTGTTGATTAAGCAAGATTCAAATATTCAAACATTTGAAGCAATGACATTTGGCAGCAAAAAAGTATGTGCAGTATTTATATATAAAGTTATAATTTCCCAAATATGTGGACATGTTTAATAATGCGAGCAGACGTCTCTGGTTCATTGCTCTAAAATATGCATCTGTTCATCCTAACTTTTCATATAACGGCAATTTATGATTTTTGTGTGTGATAAGTGTGGCTCATTTTACAGAAAACCATGCATAAATTCCTCCAGAAAACAAATTTCAGGCACATCTATTGAACATCTTTCAAAACCACAGTGGGAAATTATAGTTCAAAAGAGGTGAGAAGACTTAAAAAGTTAATTGGGTGCTTTTTAATTTGTAACACATTTGCAATAACAAAAACACCAAACATTTGCATTTAGTACCGCTTTGGGAGCCAGTGACTGCGATTGAAATTAATAGCATCATGGAAAGAACAGAACTGAATTGAGTCAGTGAAAAAAAAAGGACACTTAAAAGAAAATGTCTGTGTAGATGACGTGTGCAGATATGTTACACATTACTTGTCAATGGACTTTTTTTTATGAAACCCATTAATTTGCAATTCTTAAATAAGCAAGCATCAAGACTTAGTGAGCACTAACAACAAAAGCTATATTTTATAGGCCTTTGAGCACAGAAGTACAATAAATACTAGTCGTCCAACAATCAATCAAATCAATCAATCAAAATGGATGGTTGGCTGCATAAGCCAGAGACTGACCTCAGTGGAAAACATCTAAAGACATGAGAAAAGCTACACTGTACTGTCTGAAGAATGACAGCCACAAAAAGAAAAGTTCTCACCTTGTAGCTGCAGCAGAAGGCAAATAATGCTTCTATAAAATGGTAAGCTCTCCAAACACAAGCACTAGCTTTTTAGCTTTGCAATTTTTATTGCACAGTAGATATTTCTGAGCCTATTGACATTGTGTTGGAGCGTCACATTAGATGCACCAAGGTCACCATTTTAGAAACAGTTCTATATGAAACATTATAAAATTTCGCCAAAATTTCATACAGCCATGCAGAATAATGACGAGGTCTTCAGAAGAAAATGGAAAGCCCCCAAAATGGGCACAAGAATAATTGCGATGCCTACCCATTCTTCCTCTAGATTTGCAGATAAACAATGTCCCCCCTCAACACCCTGAAAATGGATAATCCAATGAAGCAAACACTTCCTGTTATATATATATATATAATAAAAAAAAAAAAAGAAAAACAACCCCACACACACAATCCCTGAGGGAGAATTCAGACAGGACATCCTGTCTGCAGGACTGCACTGGGGATCAGTGTCCATAGTTGAGATAGCACAGGTGCTGTGTAGGTGTGGGATACACACGTCACGCGTTTTCCTCCCTATGATCACAGAGAAGGAAAGGAAGCTGGAGAAAAAATAAAACCAGCAACACACCACATCCAACAGTACCTGTCTAACCACTCTGCAGGGGAGACATAAGTAAACTGCAACTGCACATTACTTACTGTCCACCATTACTGCCGCATTATGCATCCATTTCAGCATTGTTAATTTTGCAACTATAAAATTCACTGAACTTCACTGTCACTGAACAGCTGACCTGTGCAATATAATAATCATGTGCAATACCAGCCATTACGGTTTACGTCCCTCCACTGTTACAAATTGGAATTGTTTGCTGTCTATCGTCCTGCCTATTATTGTTTATATCGTACTGTTTTTTTATTCCGTTACTGCACTTTGCAGCGTCTTATGTTGGGGTAAATCCTGCCAACTGCCTTGTGCAACTGCATACATCATACAGAAGATTACATCTCTGCACTATTATCTCTGCGCTATTTATTTACTGCCTGTTTGCACCTTGCACGCCCTGTTACTGTGATGTTAAGTGTACTATATGTTATTATATGTTGCACTGGGGCCATGGAAAAATGTTGTTTCATCACTCTTTGTACATACGTGTATGAAACTGCTGATGACCATAAAGACTCTCCCCATTAGGTGGCAGCAGTTAGCATGGTTCTCATGACCGCAGATTTCCATGCATCTTATAGCTGCTTATCCAGGTCAGGGGGTGGGGGGGGATCCGTGGTGCGTCTCGGGGCGGCACAGGGGCACAAGGCTGGAGTACAGAGCGGACAGGATGTCTCTCCCACTGCAGAGTGCATCCAGCCATATGCTGACAGTCACGCTCAAAGGCCAAATTAAAAACATCAAATTAGCCTGAATGCAAGTCTTTGAACTGCTGGAGGAAGCCAGAGTACTCAGGGCAAAGCAGCATGGTAAAGGGAGAACATGCCAACTACACCAAGGATTCAGGCCTCCCATCTAGAGGGGTGTGGCGACGGTGCTGTCAGCTAAGCTACCATGCTGCCCCACAGATTTTATAAAGTGGAAATTGCCAGGGTAGCTAACAGCACCTATTCTACCATTGTATCCACAAACTGTAGCTCACCTCAATGGCTCTTATTATCCAGTAGTACAACACAGTGAAATTTTTATAACATTGATACATGCATGGTTTAACAAGGAATGGGCCGATCAACATTTTTTCAGTTTCAATCCAATTCCGATACACAACTGCCGATACTGATATTTGTTATTAGAATTTAGTGATTGTCACATATGGATTAAATGAAGAGGACACATTTTGTTGTTGTGCACTGTGTGCTGTGGTGTGACATAGCAGGGGGCAGCTAATTCAGCGCCCGGGGAGCAGCGCTTGGGGGCGGCACCTTGCTCAGGGTACCTCAGTAGTGCCTTGCTGGTCGGGGATTTTTACCAGCAATCTTTCAATTACACGTGCACATCCCTAACCATTAAGCCACTACTGTCTCTATTCTTTATATATTCATTTTTTTAACCTAGTCAATACAGATGGGAAAAAATGTATGACAAAAAATATTTAATTATGCTACTACAAACTGTTTAAGCGTTTTTGAAGCATTTGCAATTCAATATGAATGTTGATGCTAAAATTTTAACAATTTTTCTCCCCTTGGTGTCAGCTAAGTTACACTGTTGCGATGGCAGCCCCTCTTGTATCACAAGCTGCAGCGAGTTTGCAAAAACAGTCCAAGTTAGATACTCCCAAATCATCCATTGCTTTTTTTTTTTTTGTCTTGCACAGTTGCGTGTGCTTTATTAAGTGGGATTGCCCATTAAATGCTATTCCCACCTCTCAAAACTTTATTTTGCAAAGATTGCAAATCCCTGTGCTACTGGTCTGTGTTAAAAGCTGGTCTGTGTTAAAATACTCCCAGATCACCACATCTTATCTTACGCTCCTCGCACCACAAATGGTATGCGCATGACGTCACAGCAGGTGGAAGTCACTGTACTCACGCCCACTGAGTAGCAAAAAAAGACTATCGGACTAACGACTAGAATATCGCATCGGTGCATCTCTAGCGTTAACACAAGATAAGTGACACATGCCCCATTAATGTCTTGCCAAAACTATGGAATTACTCCAAATCTTTGAGGCACCCAAATATAGTATAAGTATCCAGGCCTTATTGTGAAACAGGAAGCTGAGGGCGGTGGTTAATTAAAAAAATAAAACCTGTATAACTTAACATACAACTGCATTGTCAATGACAGCACTATTACATTTATATCTAGTAATCTGGTTTCAGGCCTTGTATAAACCGTGGTTACGATGCGTTTCTTGCCAGCACCCTGACATTTGTGTCGAGTGCAAAACATGAAGCCAAGCACAATACAGCGCAGAAAGCGCGGATGAAAAAGGCCCATCAGAATCAGGCAGTGCTTCAGCAGCAAGCAAGAGTAAAGCTCTACAGAACAATCGCCTTCCCAGGGCAGCGAGGAATGGGGGGGCAGGAGACAGTAATGAGCACTAAGCTGAAACAGAGCACAGGGGCGAACGGCCTCATCAGCTACAGCTGTCACCATCAAGCAGCGAGCAAATTAATATAGTGTGATTTAACAAATGCAGTACTGACAAAATAGCACTTTTTTTTTTTTTTTTTTTTACAAAGAAAAGTTGTGACCCTCCTTTTAAATATGTTAGGAAAGGTTCATTTTGAGTGAGGTTGCATAATAAAATTCTGCGAAATAGGTTTTTAAAAAAAAAAAAAAAAAACTAAGAAAAGGCAACTTTCGGACAGGTCATCGCAGTGACTTTTTGCTCTGTGATTCTCCATAAATGGAAGACGCTTCACTGTCAGCGTAATGATGAAATGAGTCAGAGGGGCAGGCAGATTTCACACACAGGGCCATGATTCAGTCTTTCATGCCCTGATAAAACGTGTATTAAAATTAAATGTGTGTAAAATGTGTATCCATACATACATACACAAGCATTTGCAAACACTGCAGACAGATGTTCAGACTCACGCTAGCATAAGCTTTCAAGCCACAATAACAATATTAGGACCATTACTTGATGAAAGAAGGGAGTCCCCTTCCTCAAACTTCCACTGACTATCCAACAAACAGCCAAGATCCAAGCAGCAGTGCACAGGGAGCAAGTCTAAGACAGGACTTCAGGAGAGCCACGTGGGGAAGCAAACCCAAGCAGCTACCTACCAAACAAGCCTTATTGCAACACCACAAAACTTCCTTTTTTTAAGGTGTGAGAAAACTGACTAACAGGCCAGACTGCTGTCTCCAGTGCAATGAGATTAGACGGATTGCATAATGTTGCATGTCAAATCATATACCGGCTGCCTGCATCAGTTTCACAGCCTACTTTCTCAGACCACAGGCAAACGTAGCCATTGCTAATGAAAACTGAAGGTGGCACACAAAAACACACTATCATTTTTCTATAACTTTAATGATGCCATATTATATTTTACATGTACCTGTTCCCTTTCTCCAAAGCAATGTATAGCACAGGGGTTTCAATCTGAGCAAACTCCCTGGGTTTTGAACCCACAACCATTGCATTATTAGCACAAAAGGTCTAACTAGTTCAGCTACAGGTGCAGAGACAGCTCCTAATCTATTCTAAATGCCATGTGGTTTTCTTGGAAAACTGAACCCAGTTCGGGTTTTTGTCAAAGGTAAATGGTTTGCCAAGAGGGATTTTTCCCACCCCAAAATGATCAAAGTCACTCACAGATGATTCATAGACCTCGATAACAAGGCTTGGGATACATTTTGCAAACTCTTCCATAACTGATTAGATACTGGCTACCTCAAACAACCAAGGATGTTGCATACTTTACATCTTAATAAACAATAATTTTGAGGCAGCCTTTTAAAACTGAAGAACTTGTAACACTCATTTGCTTCACATTCACAAACTGTCAAACAGGAAATGTGTACCTCAAGCAGATCAAAAGGTCACCGATTTGAAAAACCATTGTATTGTGAGGTGGAGACATGAAAAGCATGAACACTGCACGGTTTTGCACACTAATGCATGGCATCCACATGCAAAATTGCGGTTTGCTGAAATCCAGGGACTACAGAAGTAGCCCAAGTGCAGCTGGATATTCTAACGTCACACAGGTCAGAGATCCACCTACAAACTGATGGTCACACAACAGTGGATGCAGCTTAGTCAATAGCCTGTGGTGAGAGGAGGGTTGGAAATGTTCTTTGGGTGAATCAGAGGCAATGCGGAGTGACTCTCAGGTCCTCCAAAGGTTCACAGGCTAATCCATCAGAGACAGAAAGTTCTTATTTGTTAATGTCACATAAAAGGCCACATGACACGCCAATGCGGAAGGGGCTTATTCTTCAGAAAAAAAATGTTCGTTCAACAAGTGATTCAAAGATGTGAAAAGTTTGTTTCCAACAGCAGTGTTCCTCTCTAGACCAGCCAACTTGTTTTCATTAACCATGAGCCAAGCATTCCCATTATACTTGAATTACCTGGAGGTTTCAACTGGCACAGATGTTGGCATACCCAAGAACCGCTCAGAATGCCAGGAGGTATAGGGCAGAGGTAATCCAGTCCAGATTTGGGTCAATAGACAATTAGATCCGGAACAAGCGATCAATTCCCCAGCTGGTGAAATCTACTGAGAACCCCCCCCCCAAAAAAAAACCCCAGTTAGGAAAATCTACCCCCATAAAATTTTATGAGGACTGTGTTACTGATGGAATTGGAACGGTGGGGTAAAGTAACAGACTACCCCTGGTACAGAGCCCTCCCAAAACTGCATGAGAAAGACTCTGTTCACAAAAATAATAACCGGTGAAACCAAAGTGGAAGAATGCGTAATGCAGTAGCAGCAGATTAATGTGTGGTCCATCTACAACAATCAAGGTAAATGCTGACAGACTGAAGAACACAGAATAAAAGAGTTTGCAGGGTTACTTTCAACAAATAAAGGGTGCTTTTTTTGAGGTATTGTATAATGTCTCATGGAATTACAAGGGTCTTTGATAAAGAGCAATACAAGTGCTGCTTCTGCCAGGAAAAAACAGGGGGGTGGGGGGGGGGGTGTTGTAAAAGCAACTGTCAGCTGAGAAAGAGGGAAACTGCAGACAATGAGTTCACCACTACCCACAGCGTTTTTATTAAATACGTACCTAAGCCATAAGATAATGTCAATATTAAACGGACAAGTCAATGTGTGATAAGACTAGAGGAAAACATGCTATGCACTTCAGCGGAATAACTTCAGGTAAACAGCAAGCGCTTCAATGCGTTCTGATCCAGCAGCATACAGCTGCAACTTTCGGAGAACTCAACCCACAAGCACTAGTAGATCAGGCCTGGGGGGCCACGGGCACACAGCATAAGCACGAACGTGATTCAAATATGTAGAAAGCATCAAGAAAATACTTCCTACTGTTGATGTACACTTGCTTTTCCATTTTGATAATAGCACAACCCTATCCATGAAGGAAATGGCCTTCAAGAGGTGTCAACTAGCAGAACTAAAATCCGGGAGGGAGCATTAAAGCAGAGTTACAGCACTGGTATGTGCAGATGTCATTCCTACCTCCAGGACTGGTCCTGCTCCCAGGATGGTCCTCTCTACCCCACTGGCATAGCCCTTCTGGCTGAGCGCCGTCAGGCAGTGGATGAGGAAGTTGGTGCTCTGCGTCTTGCCTGAGCCACTCTCCCCAGAGATGACAATACACTGATTGACACTCTTCCGCAGCATGGCGTAGTAGGCCACGTCCGCGATGGCGAATATATGAGGCTCTAGTTTACCCAGCTGGTGGTTCTCATACATCTTGACGTACTTTGGGTTGTAAATGGGGAGAAATTTGAATGGATTGATGGCGATGAGGATGCTGCTGGCGTAAGTGTAGATTTTCTTCTTCTGGAAGCGATTGCGAAGATTATGCAAAATGCTGGATTCCGTCAAGTGAGGAAGGTTACACAGGTCGTCGAAATCCTCCTGCCGCGGAGGCAGAAAGCCGCGAGCCGCCAACTGCTGCCTCTCCCTCTCTTTGCTGAGGGCTGACAAGTGGACGTACTGAATTGAACCGTCATCGTTGCGCTGCTGTAGGATAAAGTAGAAGCCATCACTCTGCGGGTGCTGGTCCTGGGCCTTCCTGGGCCACAGCAGTACCCTCTGAACCGGAAGGTCGTTGGCCTCCAGTACCCACTCCTCCCCACCACACTCCTTTACTTCCGCCAGTACATAGAACTTTGAACCGTCCAGACCCAACGTGGCCACTGCGTCCTTGACAACCATCGCGGCCGTGGCCTCCTTGGAGACCCTGAGGGTGCAGCATGGCGCTGCCTCCAGGGAGAGCCGAGCGTAGATCTGAAGAACGTAGGTCCTTCCATCCTGGCTAGCTGCCCCCACGCCATCTGTGACACTCATTCTGAATGAGGTAGGCGCCCTTCAGCATACCGCTGTGCCTCCAAACTTATGTACCACCTGCAGGGATCAGAAAAGAAAAAAAAAAAAAGAGCATATCAAACATCCACATGAAAAAGCAGGGCTCGCACCCCAGCATCAAAGTTCTTGACATTAACTGTGCATCTTGGAAGGCAACAAAGGTTAGGGGACAATTTTATACCAATAAGACTCTTAATACACTATCACTGCTGGGAGGGAGCAAAAATGTGGGCTGTCTGGCAAGGAAATGGTAGGGTGCAAAAATGTGGAGTCCCCAGGGATGGAGTTGGGAAACACTGCCATAACATTTCATAAGAAATACCTCATCTGGAAATCTTGCAAGGCATGAAAACTGTAGGGTATGTAAAGGGTCAATGTTACAGGCTTGGCAAAGTCTGAGATGGAGGATCCACTGCACTCCCACAACCTCTGTGCCCCCCTAAGCATCAATCTCAGAGATTCATCTGATGTAATTCAGGTCCAAATGCCCAAAAAAAAAAAAAAAAGCCAGAACCTGCATTTCACTGGAAAAAAATATTGTCTAGTTCAGAAGGTTATTTGAAGCTCTATTTTAAGTTACAGAACACATATCTAAATGGAAGAATAACTAAAAAAGGGTACTTTTTAGGCACTGTAACAGCTGTGCTGAGAAGACCAAAATCTCTCATATAGCAACACAAGGATCTGTCTCAAACTGTCAAATACAGTTACCTGGCAAACTCAGAGTGCAGTGACAGCTAACGCAGCCACTCCAAAAGACACTATGACAATAACCAAACCACAAAATGTCTATTTGGACCCCCGAATTATAAAGTGCAAGAGAAACTGAAGTCCATTCACAGTGTAGTGGGAGACAGACAACGTCTGTACACACATCCACTTAAATTTAGCTTTCACTGAACATTTACGCCGATACGCCATCTGCTGTTGCAACGGCTAGATAAGAATCTTTGCTTAAAAAAAAACCTCAGAAAGCATGCTGCGAGGCAGCGTTTCCCAACCCAGTCCTCGGGGAACCCCAGACAGTTCATGTTTTTGCTCCCTCCCAGCTCCCAGCCAATCAGGAACATCGAATACCTGGTACAGGTGTGCTGGGAGCTGGGAGGAAGCAAAAACATGGACTGCTGAGGTTCCTGAAGGACTGGGTTGGGAAACACTGCTGTAAGCCATATATCTGAGCCAAAAATCACCACTGCAAACTCCATGCATCAACACTTTCTTATCATTAATACTTAAATAACTAGGGGTGTAAGTAGTTGGCCCGATGGGGATTCAATTAGATTACGATTGAGGGAGTAATTTGCAGCATCATGAATCTTTAATTTCTTTCACAATTGCATTCGATTATATGGATAAGCAAAAGTAAAATATTTATAACTTTTATAATTGTTTTCAAATTTTGCTATGGGAAATTAAAACTGCACTGCTGCTGTAGCTTGCAAAAGCTACAAAAGCAGCATTCTCCAAAAGCCACCATAGTACTCATTAGGTAGTGCGCTTCCTTTATGAATATTAAGGAGCCTTTATTTTGTCCCCAAAAAGCGACCGACATTTGTAGGTCAATGTATTAAATCCCCACCTTAAATCGATCCATCACAACGCTATTAAATATCAATACGAGGTGGGAACCAAACATTGTTGCGTCTGCATAAAATAAGGAATGCCCCCAAATTCTCAGCATGATAAACAGCAACAGAAACATTACCCAAGACAGGAGACTGACCAATAATCATATTCAGCTTTCTAATAAATGAAGCAAAGGCAGCATGTTGCTCAGTGAATTACCCAGATATGTCTGTCTTCAGAAGGTCATGGGTTCAAAACCTCAGCTGGCAGAGTAATCATACAGTCAATTGCTCCAAGAATCATAATGATCCTGATCTCTACTGCTCACCTGTATGTTGCTTTGGACAAAAGCATCTGCTTAGTAAATGTAAAAACAGAGACTATACACAAAATAGAGCAAAGTGTTTATTTCACCAGCAAAATCAGAAGCATGTATACATAACTACTGAAGCCGGTATTTACGGCATGACAAGCACAGATGCTCCATGTTGGTTTACGTATTTGTACGGGTCAATATTTGTTTAAAAAAAAAAAAAAAAAAAAAAAAAGATCAAGATGTCGTCCAAAGTATCATGGCCGATGTTGTACTGGCCTGCGATACGGTTTAGTACAATCCATGTCATCATTATTAAAATGTGGTCAGCAGACTGACCTTCCGCTTTCCACAGAATTAAAAATGGCAATATGTCATTCTGTCAAGTTTCACTGCCAACATCACCCCTCCCCCCTGGCTCTGCAGGTAGTCATTTGGCAATTCAACAGTCAGCCAGTTATTGGTACTGGTGATGGTAGACAAAAATATATGGACGCACCACTAATCATGACATATTCCACGGAGTCTCTTCCTTGACCACAAAGTCCACTAACAACACCAAAACAGACAAAAACCGCTATATTGCAATAATGTGTATACCATTGATTTGCAAAGGATTCGTTTTCTGATCGGGTTTTAATATTCATACACTGTTTACAGAATGGCTTATATCAAAGGACAGGGGTGTGAATTCACTGTCTTAGAAGGTCTTATCACAACAGGACTGATTCTTGAACAAAAACAAACATATTGCATATATATTCAAACTGCTACTTAGTTCCAAATAGAGGCCATTTTTTAATATGACTTTTCATTAAATGTTGTCTGTCACTAAGCAAAACTACCCCCCCCCACCTCAATTTTCTGGACTGGAAAAAAAAAATCTTCAATTTGCTTGTCTGTGAACTAAGGACATGTACTTTCTGACTTACAGAAGTTACCGTACATAAATGTCCACAACCGCTTGTTTTCGAAACAAGTTTGTGGCTTGTTTATAGATGCTACATAAACAGCTAATATTTCATAACGTGAACCAGTCTTAGAATTGTCTCACCAGTACTAAGGATAGCAAATTACTTCTTTCACACATTTATACTGCAAGACCAAATGATCACTTGATGACCATTTCCAAATCCAAAGATTTCCTCCACATCTGATTGGCAGATGATTGCAATGCCAAGTCATACATCAGATTAAGGAAAATTCTGGCTTGTTTGTGTTCAAATCTAGTGTCAAGCAGCTGTAGGGTACCGTATGCCAGCCTAATCAAAGTCCTCCTGTACTTACATGGGCAGCTAACAAACTCTGCATCGCAAATAATCAAACTAAGCTTTTCAAATATCTTTAGAACCAATGCTTTCGTACATTAGTTTTCACAATGCCCAATGTAGTCTTCTATTTTTGTTAGTGACCCTTGCTGTTGAAAAGGTGTGACGCACGATAAAGAAAGCGATGGCCGTCCCATCATGTCACCATGTGCTATAGCTTTCTAAACTGTCGATGCACACTCCCCTTATCAAGCAGAAGCATCCTACAGCCACATGGTCTTACATGACCACAAAGCAAGCTTAAAGCAGCGCAAAAACGTATGTCCTGACAGTGTCAACTGTCTTTGCAACAGATAAAATTTAAAATTCTCTGTGGGGGAGGTGTCACAGCACCCGGCCAGTCAGCAAGCAGAGCCCCTGGAGTGGGGTGTTAGGGCCCACAGACATGTGACTATTCTGAAGAGGCTGGGCTCGAACCGATGACAGTGTAGTTATTCAAGAAAAAAAAAGCAAACATATTTTTCCCCTACTGGTGATGAAACTGGAGAGGACATGCAGCATTTCACCATTTTACAGAGGGACAAAAACAAAAAGCCCAAAAAAAAAAAAAAAAAAACATATTCAAGTTGAATTTCTAACCCGTTACAGAATACAGACCCTGGGGCTGAGAAGGAACAATGTCACCAGCACACCCTAATAACACAAGAGCACTTTATGGAACTAAGAAAAAATACATCATTCTGAAATTTGGGAAATTTAAAAAAAGAAATTAAGCTCAGATTGTCCACCCTTATTGTACTAATCTATAAAGCAGAACTTACGCTGTTAGTAGATAGTGAAGGGTTTCGGGAAAAGGAGAGTTATCTATGAGTACAGTGTACAACATCAGGGTCACAGCAGCTTATTTCCACCTTTGTATTAATACTGCATCACAATATCACAGTATCAGATTTACCTCTTACTCGATGCATAGATTTATAATATATTTAATGCAATTAAAACGTGTACTTACTGAAATCTGCACTTCTTCCACCTGCCTATTTAATGGAAGCTTATGCAATAATTAGGCACGAAGTATAAAGGGATGTAAACGGCTAACTGAAAAACGCAGCTAGATTTTCAATATTTCTGCTTCTCGAATCCATTACTGGCCCTCAGCATGACGGCATGGGCGACTGGCCCGGAGCTCGGGTCTGGGCTGCCAGCTGACTGGCACTCGCACTCCCTAAACAAAGAACCGCGGAGGCCGGCATTCCAGCCGCACCCAGCGTGGATGGAAAAAGCGGGAGTGAGCGGGGCACTGGGGAGGCATGTCAGCCTGGCCCGTTTAAGGAACAGCCATGTTCACAAACAAAACAGAACCTTCAAAATTAAATATACACACATGTGCGCATATTATACACACACATACATAATGATTAATCAAGTCACATTAAAAAAAAGCCCAAAAGAGAATTGTGCACCCACTCAGCAGTACAAAAGTTGATGCATTGATGCAAACTATGATACGACATTCAAACTTGTCAGGGGTCCATTCAGTCACAGTGAAGAGTAACTGGGAAGAATAGCTCAGTGACATAGGCTCCATGTTCATAGCTGTTAAAATCAGCAAGAGTGCTTGAAAGCAGGAGAAGGCAAGTGGATAAGAGCTAAATCCCACGGCACTAGACAGCAGCTCAAGGAACAAAGAAATGTAGAATTTCATCTCATTTAGCCACTTACACTACTGGGTCAGAAGTAAATTCCCTCCTAATGGAGTCAGCAGTCGAAACAGTAACATTTCCAGTTTAAAGAATGTTTTTCAACACCTCCACTAAGGCAAATTCATCCCTCTGGACTAAACTTGCCAAACTGAGGGACAGCTAGTCTTAGTTTAACAAGAATTTAAAACTAGTAATTCAATTGGCAACTACATTGTCCATTTGGTACAGTTCAGTTGGTTACACCCCGGTCTAGCATTGGGATGTATCAGGTGTGAGAAAATGGGAAATAGGACATAAGGGCACACAAATAACCTGAACGGCAAAGCACTGCATTTTTTCCAAAGTGTATTTAACACTTAATACAGAAACGCCTATGTGAACTTCAGGAGTGGCCCAGGCCAAAAAAAAACCTACATATCCCAAACCAAAAGAAAATCCAAATAAAACGACAAAACCCTACACTAACTCCCCAACAAGCCAAAAACATATAGAAACCAAAAAGACAGCCACTCCCTGCTCTTGGTGTATACAGAATTAACAAGGGACAAAACATAAAATACACAAACTCAAACTTGTGATGCACCAAAGCCAAACTGCAAAACACACAACACAGACACAGGGCAGTACATGATAAGGCTCTGACAATGGCAATATATTGTGGAAATTAGCAATCCTGTAATGTAGCCTCTGTAAACAACTAGGCCTCTTATACAGATCAAGACAATCGTCAGCCTGAATCTAGCCAGAATGATCATCAAACCACTGCAAGCTGACTGCAGAGAAAGTCAAAATAAAATTTCCATGCAAAGCACATTTAAACTCATGTCAGAAGATGTTACAGGAGAGTTCCACAGCCTATCAGATGTTTCTGCCATTAACAGTCACAAGGGATTGTGGGAATTGTGTTTAATTTTTTTTTATGGATTTAGACTATATCCACATGAACAGTACTCCTGCACGCTTACTAAAACTTAACTCAGAGCAACGGTCTATTTGGTTTAGCTCGGCGACTATGACCAGCACAGGAGCACACTGCCACAGCCGGAACTGGCTCAAAGACATTTCTTTTAAAGGACAAACCCTGTGCTGTGACAAAGGCAGGCTAAAGCAAGCAGCAGTGAACCCACAGGGACTGCAGCTGGGTGCATTTCGTGAAGAATCAGGAAGGGGAAATGAGGAAGCCAGGGGAAGGAGGCAGACAGAGAGGACATTGTGCTGGTGCGCTCATGTGGGTCACTTTCAAAACACTCCTCAGACATATGACTGTTAATGCACCAGAACAGACGCTGAGCAGTGCACCAGTACGCACACTCCGGTACGCACCCTGCAGCCAGACAACATGCAGACCAGATGATAAAAGCTGACTCAGCCAATTCTAACAAACACAAGCTAAGTCACATAACAGCCTGACTGTTTTAAAATGAGAAAGTAACCAAACTGAGTGTGAACGTACACAAGAGCAGTTTCAGCAACGTCACTCAAATATAACCTGCGATATCTTTCTGCTATGTATTGTTTATTTTTCAACCAAGCACCAAGCAGTGTGAATATTTTCTACCTTCAATATCCCCTTTCAGCAGGAAAGTCTACAGTTTTACTTGTCTACATATCATGTTAACATAATAGGGAAGGAGGGAGGAGAAAAAAAAACACTGCCCCAATGCCAGCCCAAACAATGCCAAAATGGAAAAAATGAGGAAAAACTGAAGACAAAGGACTATTCTGCACAAAAGAACTATATCTGCATTGTGACTTAAAACAATATACTACAAACACTGCATGCAACAAAAATGCCAGACCAGACAGAACATTAGTAATAGCATGATGAAAGCTGTTACGGATCTCACACACAAACAAGGTGCTCTGAGGGATATCAGCAGAACAAGGCATGCTATGGACTTTCCTTTCATTTCCTTCCATCCCAGGAAACCTTCCTGACTAAATCTGTAACAGGCATAACAGGCTAGCATTGCATTGTGTCTGAGCAGTATGGAGTCTGCCTGCAGAAACGCTAGGTTTCGTTTTGGGGTTTTTCGTGCACCTCCACCCCGCACGCAAGCTGCATGTGGTGTCACATGCTTAGACTCTTTGTAACCCACAGCCACCTGCCAGTAGGCTTCCCTAGGATCGTACGCTAGCAACCCTTTCCCCGTTCAACATGTTTGTTCTACTGTGGACCCAAAGTGAGCAAATAAGTGACACGAGAGATATGGCCGTTCTGGGGGGGGGGGGGGGGGGGCCCAATG
>JAODKF010000038.1:2039538-2051451 GCA_026779585.1 Mormyrus proboscirostris | reverse complement strand
CCCCCCCCCCCCACTGTCGTAGGCTAACCAGTAACAAGAGAGGATATTCAAGAAATGAAGGGGGAAGTAACCACTATTCTCAGTATGTCATGCTGTACAGCTAATGCAGGCAGATAGGCGACTTCCTGTATGACGTCAGGACTTAAACTGGTTGTGATCAGTAGAGACATACAAGCTCAACCCACTGCAAGAGCTAAAACAAGGCGACTATGTGGCACCCAGTGCACACATGTACTTTAAATTGTACGTTCACAGTACAAACAATTTTAGCAAGTGGAAACGGGAAAGACAGAATATAGAATAACACAACTAAGATGGCAGCAACTGCAGGCAAAACCAAACCAGGCTCCGCAAACCGGCACCAACAGACACACGCAGGCCTCGTCAAAACTGGAAGCTTCCTTTTCATTTACACTATAATTACAACTATTTATAAGTCTGCATTACAAATTGTCTGTATCTGGAGAATACTGTGGGTTTTAGGATTGCAGATTACATTCCAAGTTCTCTGCATTCAGTGCAGCAGCATGGGACGATTTCCATAAATCTGAACCAAATCCACGTCACAGCAAAACCGAAGCACATAGCTCGGTTAGTTAAAGGCTGCGGAATTGAAAGTTCTCCATTTTTTCCTTCAAAGCAACCAATATACCATTTCTGGCAGAGTACAGCAGGGCTCGTCTTGAAGCCTGTTCCACATCAATAAGAACCACATGAAGTAAGAAGACTGGTCTTTGGGTTCAGAATCCTTTACAGAAATCATTGGGAACAGCAACAGATTTAACATTCAAAAATAGCAAGATATCGTGTTGACAGAGTTAGTAAACAATATACACCCTCCCCTTTGACAACCATACGGTAACTCGCAAAAGCAAGGAGGTACCAAGTTCTGTTCATAGACAGACAGGTAAAGCAACAGTCTCACGCTACAGCCGTTGCACAGCAGCAAGAGCTCGTTCACACACAGGGTCTCATATTTTGACATTTTTGCGTTTTCAAAACCAACCCAAAACAGACATTAACGTTGGTAAGATAAAAGCCTAGAGAAAGTAAACAGACAATATTTTCACAATTTTCTTTAAAATATTGAATCTAATCTGCAATACTAACGGGGCATAAGAGAGCTTCTCATTTGTAATATTTCCACATTTTAAGGTAGGAACAATAATGATATTTCATTTTGATACAAAGTTAGTACACATTTACTGAATCAGGCCCACAGATAATTGTTCAATTATACACACATGGGTCATTTGGCTGGTTTCCCAAATTAGAAAAACTGTATCCAAGTTCTTTTCATTTCAACTGAAAAACAACAGATGAGTAGAGTTAAATGCCAAAGGCAACAGACATAACCCATGAACTGAAAATACTGGTGGAACCATTTCAAAAGAAAACGACACCTGAAGATCACCCTATAATTTCAGGGCAAAATTCTGCTGCCTGCCAGAGTGAGAGCAAGGGAAAGGTTTCCAACTTGGCTTATGCGATTTGACAATACTATCTGTAACCGACGATAATAGACAAGTAACCCTTCCGGAGTAGAAAGGGACTCCCTCCTGGTCAGCGTTCCAACCCACCCCCCTCCAAATACAGCACAGTGGGACCTTGTCTTTCATGTCTTCCATTTGGCAGAAAAATTTAAGTGGCTCACTTGGTGCTGCGTGCGAGCATGCTTCTCCGTGTGGGAATAACGACTAGATATAATTTATCCTGATATTTTTCATTTAAAATGTTCGCTTATTTTTATTACATTTTAATACTGTGCTTCCAAGGAAGCAGAACTTATGAACCACTTCAACCATCCTGTTACTCAGACACTAAAAATCGAAACACAAGTTCCTGAAACAATTGCTGCTCTGCTAAATGTTTACAGGGTTTAAAGTAGTGGTGTAACAGGCTGTAGTTGATCCATGATCCGTGTCTAATTACAATTTTTGTTTTCCCAAGATAACTTTTGTTTGTTTCTGATCAAGAAAACAACTTTGGCTATGTTGAAATCACAAGAAAAATAAGCTGTGATCTTAGCACAAGACATAAAAAGATAATGATGGATATCCTCTATGGACTTCTGTATGATACAGAGTTGCAGTGAAAAGATGCAGACAAAGCAGTGGTATGCAAGTTCCTTAAGACTGATTTCAGTAAGAGATGAAAAGCAAAAATTTGTACCCCCCCCCCCAACTGAAAAACCATGATACAATCCAAACCGCAAGTTTTATGATCTGTTGCACCACTAGTTTGAAAGACTTTAAATAACTGCTCAAGACTAGATACATTTGTAAACTGAATGACCACTAACAGTCTTAACTGACAAATGGCATACTTCATATGAATAAAGCACAAGAATAGAGTTAAACTATAAACAGATGAGCAACATAAGATGAAGTAACAGGTTTTCCTTTTTGTTTTACTACTTGACTAGTTACTTAAATCTACAAACTTAACAAGCCGTTATTTGATTTAAGAATTATTAAAGTGACAGACTGCAGGCATTCTTCCTAGAAAATGATCTTCTAGAAGCTTAAAGGTCTAAGTGACAAAAATTAATAGATGGCTTGATGGTTAGGGAAGCACACCTGTAATTGAAAGATTGCAGGTTCGAATCCCCCACCAGCATGTCACCACTGAGGTACCCTGAGCAAGGTACCGTCCCCAAGCTGAATTAGCTGCCCCCTGCTATGTCACGAAAGTCACATATGGGTTAAATGCAGAGGACATATTTCGTTGTTGCGCACTGTGTGCTGTGCTGACAATGACTACTAATCACCAAATTCTAAATTCATTTGAAGGGGCTAAGTCTAGATCAAATTCCATCAACCATTTAAGCATAAAGAGCCTTAGCACTGATGTGCACAAAACCCCGGTACACACCTAAAGGCACCATGTGTGTCAATACCTAATGATAGTTTCTTCTGAGAAACCGCTTAACTTTATACTGACAGTGATATAAATGGTAAACTTTTCTATTGCCATTTAATCAGAACAGCAGCTAGGCATGCCCCTGTATCTACGCACCGTGCGGCTGACAGAAAAACAACCACCACAAAATAAAATGACAAGACGACAACCTATACATGAGGCTACGGAAATAGTTTCACTTGGTACATATTCACCCAAAATGATGCACGCCCACCGTTTTGCATCTCATTGCGACTGGGTTTTTCCAAAAAGCTTGCCCGGGATTAGCCATGTTTCAAGAACTTCAACTTAGGGTCCCGGCGTGAGAACAAATTTCAGGGCGCGGAATATACCCAACGTGCGCCACTTAACAGCAAACACAAAGGAAGTTCAGCCGACGCCGAGACGGACACCGTTTGGTCAGGATCGACTAATCGCCGCGCGGACTGTTACGCGCGACGCGACGTTACTCATTCGGTCCAAGCGCGTGTGTGGAGTCAAGTCCCACTCATCACGGTGTGCACGCGGGGCTACACCCAGCGCGTGCGTGGAGTCAAGTCCATATGTGCGTATATGGAGTGAGCTCCCATTCACAGTCTTATTCACAGACAGGACTTTCCACCGTGTGTGTTTAGTCAGGACCCACGCAGCACCTGCACACACCGGGGGCCGCACTCCCCATGGTGCCCGGTCACAGCCAAAGCCTCCACGGCAACCCTTTACGTGCCACAGACTGGTGATGGAACATTAGGAGGCATCCTGCCAAATTTAACGCGGTCACAGAAAGACCTTATCTTATTCACTTTTGAAATAGTTTCAAATCATCCACGTAAGGTCGACACACACACGCATTTCTGTAGAAGCTCCTGACTTTTTCGTATTAAGTTATGGGCCAACATTTAGTTGCCAGTCGTAGCCCCCTCCCCAATAGCTAGCTGGCTAACTTAATTACACGGATAACAAAGACCAAAGTATGTATTAAACAATGTAACTGAACTTTAACTGTATACATTTATATAAAGTTTATTCAGAGTTATTCAACTCGAACCAAAGAACATCAAAGTTAACGGTATAGATAAATCATTTCTATCGTCAGATTTACCTTGTTACATTACGGTGTTTGAAACCAGAAATGCAGTCATTCCAGTTGCAAATTTGCCGTGAAACCAGGCGGGGATTTTCTTTCCGAAGTTCCCCTTCTTTTTAAGGGAGAAAGACGGCTAACCAGCGAGCTAACTAAACTTGCGATAAAATTAAGCGACAAACCTTGCGGCTGAAATCAGACTCACCCCACATTTGTGTAAGAAACACATAATTTAAAAATAAGTTCTCAAGTTACCAAGGGTCCAAAGAAATAATGGACTGAGAAAAAAAATAAACGAATTCAAACTCAATCGCCCTAAGAAGAAATGCACTTCCTTTCTCAGAGTCCCTCCGTATGACCAAGTGGGAGCTTGAAAAAAAAAAAGTTATGAGAAGCCACAAGCCAATTTCATACAAATACATTTGGGCCACTGTTCATTACCTTTCACTTGCGCCCCCAACAGGACGGAGGACAGTATTATCTTCTGATGGCCTAGGAATTGTTAATATGTAGCAGTACCACGTAAGTTTTCCAATGTTTTTAGTGCAGCTATTTGAATAGCGGTGTTTCATCATACCTCCAGGGTTTGGGGTTTGAATCTCGATTCTGATGTGCGGATGTGCAGTTTGCATTTTCTCTCCATCTTGTGTCCATTTTCTTCCAGGAATATTGGTGTCCATTCTGCCTCTTGTAGCTTCTGCCACCCTGTACCAGATAAGTGATTAGGATATCGATGTATTGCTATTTAAAATGTATACATAATACAATAACTCCTACTGCTAGGGCACTAACTACACATGTGTAACAGCTACAAATATTCCCGGAAGAGGATGTAGGTACAGGAGGAAAATTAAACTGAGGTCAACAGTGCAAGAACCACATGATTTATTTGTTACACAGAGGCATGAGGCATTACACGAGGCATTTGCTGCCACCTGCATAAAAGACAGCTCCTACTGTAAAATAAACACAAAATAGAACTACATGGCTATGTATAGTGTCAGGGGTGTCAGCAGATTTGGTATCCAAACAAAGTAAGAGCACATACCTACTGTAAACTATGACAGTGAATTACTGATGCTTTGAGGCTGTGTAGTTGCCAGTCTTCGGTGGACTGTTGCTCAAAGATCAATGATACAATGATTTCCATTAAGTAACGGGACAATTTAGCTAAAAACCCCAGGTGAATCTGCCAGGAATTAGATTTATGTACATTTACAGAAGATAATATCAATAAAACATCTCAAACTTAATGTAGCAATAGTTTTGTGAAAATAAAATTTAATATTTAACTAAATTCTTTAAAAAAAAAAAAATCAAGGGCGCTTCCTAAATGTATTCCATGCTTTGAGCGCAGCCTGTTGGTACGTAAATGAAACTACAAACCGTATTATTTTCTAAAGGCTGTATTTACAGTAAAGTACCAAAAGGAGTCGCTAAAAAACTGTATAATGTTTTGCGAGCTTTGCGGCGAGGAGCTGAGGATACACTCTTTATTCGCCTTGTATAAGTTATATAGTTGAGAGTTACGGTACTTTAGCTCAGCAATAGGTATTAAAAGAAAGTCAATTTAATTTAATGAATTTGTCTATATATATTGTTTGTTTCAAACACCATATCGCATACAGATAAATTACTTTTTATGACCCAACGGAAGTAAACTCACCTCATAGACACCGAGATATTGATGAAAGATGATATCATCGTAGCAGTACAATAGCACTTGCTACATGCTTTCTGCTGCCCAGGTACTTCAAGTCCCCCGTTTAGTGAGCTGAGTCGCTTTTATTCCAGTTTAATTGAAAAAGATTTCTAAGTGAAGTACAGCATGGTACCACGTGATATCACAATTTGCATACCTCCGCCAGGCAGCCGTGTCTGCATGTTGTATATCACATGATGTGAATAAAAAAAGAAGAGCTATGGTAAAACCACAGTCACAAAAAAGATTTTTTTAAAGCAATAATATAGCAATTAGTGATAGCATTAATCATGATGAAGTACACTATGATGTTATCAGTCTTTGTTAACACAGTACAGAATATACCGCAGAATTTATTAAATCAGATTGTTGTGCTGACTAAAAATGGGACAGCAGATATATAGTTGTCTGAATATCCGTGTAGCTTATATAGTATAGCGCTGTCTCAAAATGCAAGAGGCAGGGGACTCCCTTGGCAGGCTGTCATTCTGTTGGAGATCACCCACTTACACACACAGCCAGAGGACAGGGACAGCTTAGAGACGCTGGAAACTGGAGACTCACGCGAATAGAGTGAGAACAGGCAAACTGCACACAGAATGGGAGTGAAGTGCACAGCCCTCGCCGTGTGCGGCCTCAGTGCTGCCCCCTGGCTCTGCAAGCTCCCCATCACGAATCCCACAGTGTTTCTTTACTTTTGTTTCTATATAGAAATATATAGTTTTGATCCCCCACTTTATGTTATTTCAGTGACATTTCTAATGAAATCTTATTTTCTTCTATCATTGGTGACTTTAGCCTACATGTTCAAATTTGCCTAGCGGTCATTTTCAGATGCTTTTCTAGTGCAATAAATCACATGCACTTCCTGCTTGGTTCAGAGGAGAGAAGTTTACTAAGATCCACTGTAAAATCCTTGAGCTTGTTTTATGGGTGAAGCATATGGTACAGTACATGTCTTGGCACTTCTGTTATTATTTGACAAACGTGCAAAAAATGTCAGACTTTGGCTGTTAAGTGTCCTGGGGTTCTGGGGCTGAAGACGGCGAGGCTCCTATTCCGCTTCTTTTCTGCCTTATTGAGCAGAACCGAGGCCCATGGAACAAAAGCGCACAGTGTTTTTCTGGCTTTTGGAAACAACTACAGAAATGTGCTGCGAGGCTATATCTAAACACTGTAGGAGTGGAAATAAACTGCTTTCACATTGTTAATGTAATTGTACTTGGAGCTCTGGAATATGCTAAATTGATAATAGGTTATTTCACTAGGACTATTGCACAAGTGTTCATCCATTTTCCCAATCACTTATCCAATATAGGGTCGCAGGGAGCCTATCCCACGAAGTCAAGGGCACAAGGTACGGGGGGGCAGGTGTGCACACAGGGTGAGTGTTTAACCGAATTTCACCTTTTAGACTGTGGGGGGAAGCAGGAGTACCTGTGGGACAGGCACACAATAAAGGAAGAACAGGCAAACTACACACACACACACACACACACACACACACACTCACACACAGCAAAGGTGGGATAAACCACCCCAGCCTGTAGGCCGTCCCGATAAAAGCCAAAAGAACACAAAAGGTTCAGCAAAACCTGAGATGGCAGCCCCCGAAATAGAAGCATGTGGAACTATTCAGACCCACCTCTGGCTGTGTGCCTTTAAGGGAGCCAGGATGCAATCAGGAAGCGCTGTGCATGGAGGGAAACACCACTGCTGATGGAGTCTGAGGATTAGGAAATGCAAATCAGATGGTCTGCTCCCAATTTTGGCTTCCAAATCAGTAAAAATAGCCGAGATTCATATGGTGAAAAATGAGCCGAAGGACGTCACTCCCTTAACAGACACCCCATCACTAATAAAGTGTGACACGAAAATAGTGCGAGGACACCTGTGGTCTCCTTTCTGCAACCCACTTCTGGGAGTTTGCACTCCCAGTTTGCGCATCAAAGCTGCATTTATTCAAGTTAGATTGAACATGCAAGCAAAGCGCAGCATATCTGTATGCGTGTTTCTTAATTCAGGGCGTGCTCCATGAAGAAGGATTCCTCATTTAGCTGAGCTAGAAGCCATGATTGTCCAATGAGAGTTTAGGTAAGGAGTATTCCTACTGGACAATCGTGACGTCTGGCTTAAGTTAACCCAGCTGACTGAGGAATCCTGCTTCATGGAACACCCGCAGATGTATTTAGCATTCAGGCAGAAGAGCCACAAAGCAGCCATTTATCTCCCCCCCCCCATCTACCGTTTGTAGCTCACTGAGTTTTAGGCACCCACACCTCACTGCACATGACTCTGGTGGTCCGTGCTGCTCATCACACCCAAGCGACACCCTCTCAAACCGGCACCACAGAGTTACCAAGACATGCATAAAAATGCATAATAACTTGCTGAGTTAATTCAAGCACTGGGGGATTTAAACTTCAGGTAAACAGGAAGCGACAGTCAGATGTGGAAACCTCCCTCTTTCTGTTTCATCACATTTAACGTCATCCTAAATCATTTTAAAATCTGCCTCAGATGGGTAGCGGCAGAGTGTAAAACACATTGATCCTCAAGTTTTGTTGACATATATAATAACCAGTAAAGTGGATTCTTGTGTGAATTTTGCATCCATGTGTTCCTCGTAATGATGTATTCTCTTGTGCACGTGATAAAGTTTTGTCAAAAATATCGGTAGCGTTTTACATTAACTGCACCATCGTAATGCATCCAGAGAACATTCATACGCAACACATATCTATACCTTAACAGTTGTAATATACATTAATATCACGGGAACAACAATAATGTTTATTATTATCATGTAACATTTGTTATTAATGTTTAATAAAGCTGTTATGTTAGGAAGTTACCTGCTTGCCTGGTCAGGATCATCAGAGTTACCCAGAAGACGGATTTACTCCTGAACACAAAGAAGCAGTACAAGCTGTCAAGATGTCATAACCCTATTTCAGGATTACATTTAACAAACATTGAACTTTAGCCCTGCTAAAATGAGAGTAACCGCACCTCCTTAATGACCGATGTACACAGAACTGTTTTTATTTCGTTTTCGGCCATAGCTGCTTGTGGTGTCCTTGTTACAGTGGGTGATGTGGTACGTTCAGGCTTGATTCTCTGTGAAAGCACTCAAACCTGGGGTTAAATGAACATCTAACTATGACCCCCTAGGCCACACCTACAATCGGGAAGAATCCATTTAACATATAAAAACACATTCCCAGTTGCAATATCCATATCAACCCAACGAAAAACGTGCGGCTTTATGTTCCATGCAGTTGACAAATCAAAGAAGTCTCTGACAAGGCATAATCATACCTTAGATATGCTATGTGCTGGAGCTTATTTACTAGCATGAATGGCAAATAAATACACTCACTGGCCACTTTAGTAGCTACACCTTGCTAGTACTAGGTTGGAGTCCCTTTTATTATTAATAATAATAATAATAATAATAGATACTTTATTCATCCCCATGGGGAAATTCTCTTTTCACCTCCGCCATCTTGCTCTCCATGTAAGCAAACTTGGCAGTGAAGGGCAGCCACCTGTTGCGGCACTAAGGGAGCTTGGGGGGGGGAGGTGTTAAGGACCTTCTTTAAGGCCCCACAGACATGCCAAGGCTGGGCTTGAACCAACAACCTTCTAATCACAGGGCCAGAGGCTTAGCCCACTGAACCACACACTGCTCAGATTGTCGTCAGAACTGCCTTAATTCTTCGTGGCACAGATTCAACAAGGTGCTTTAAACATTCCAGAGACTTTGGTCCATGTCGACATGATCGCATCACGCAGTTGCTGCAGATCTGCCGGCTGCACCTTCATGATCTCCCGTTCCACCGCATCCCATAGGTGTGAGTGGATTGAGATATGGTGACTATGGGAGACGTTTGAGTACAGTAAACTCATTGTCACATTCAAGTAACCAGTCTGAGATGATATGAGATTTGTGACATGACACGTTAGCCTGCCACAAGTAGCCTTTAGAAGCTGGGTGCACTGTGGTCATAAAGGAATGAACATGGTCAGCAACAATACTCAGGCAGGCTGTGGCATTTAAATGATGCTTAACTGGTACTAAGGAGGCAAAAATGCGCAGAGAAAATATCCCCACACCATTATACTACCACCAGGCTGAATTACTGATACAAGGCAGGATGGATCTATGCTTTCATGTTGTTTATATCAAATTCTGACCATACCACCTGAAGGCCACAGTAGAAATCCAAACTCATCTTGACCAGGCTACATTTTCTAATCTTCCACTGTCCAATTTCGGTGAGCCTGTGCCCACTGTAGCCTCAGCGTCATGCTCTTAGCTGACAGGAGTGGCACCCGGTCAGGTTGTCTTCTGCTGTAGCCCATCTGCTTCAAGGTTTGACGTGTTGTGCCTTCAGAGATGCTCTTCCGCACACCTTGGTTGTAATGAGTGGTTATTTGAGTTACTGTTGCCTTTCTATCAGTGTGAACCAGTCTGGCCATTCTTCTCTGGTCTCTGCCATCAGTGAAAGATTTTCTCCCAGAGAACTGCATCTCACTAGATGGCTTTTCTTTTTTAGCCTGTTCTCTGTAAACCTTACAGATGGCTGTGTGTGAAAATCCCAGTCTCTGAAAGACACCAGCCTCTCTGGTACCAAGAACCACACTGCCTCCAAAGTCACTTAAATCACCTTTCTTCCCCATTTTGGTGTTTGGTGTGAACTTTAACTCTAGCCCCTGCCCTGATTCTATGCATTGTGCTGCTGACATATGATTGGCTGATTTAGACATTTGCTTCAATGAGCAAACAGTTGTACTTAATAAAGTGGCCAGTGAGTGTACAGACCCAACATGAATGGCTACCAGGTGATGCAGAGGATAGCACAGCGGCATCAGACCTCAAGGGTTCAGACTCCTGCAGCAGTGTATTAAATTTACCTCTTCGGCCTGTGTTTGTTTGAGGTTTCTCTGCGCAGTCTTGTTCCCATTTGAGTTGATGTATTTAGATTTCCCGTTGCATGCACCATGTGATGAGCTGGTGTCCTGTCCTGGGTGCCCACTCTCTTGCAACCAATATGCCCCCCTAGGCCCCTCCATAGCCCTTTACCCAATAAGTGGTTATAGAAATTGGGTGTGTCAGTGTTTATGAGTTGAATGCTTCGACAGGGAGGTGCAGTGGTTAACACTGTCGCCTCACACCTCTGTGAGACGGGTTCAAGTTTCCGCTGTGGCTCCATGCAGTTACTAAAGTGCCCATAGTTGTGTGTGGGGTACTAGAGCAGGGGTGGGCAATCTTATCCACAAAGGGCTGGTGTGTTTGTGGGTTTTCACTGCAACTCCATAATTAGAGCACTGATTGGCTGAAGAGTCCTCACACCTGGGTTTGCCCACCCCTGGACTAGACCCTCCCTCCTGGGTTGTCCCCAAAGGCTCTGGACCCCCCCCCACCATAGCTCTGGATGGAACAAGGAGTTACAGAAGATGGATGGATGGGCACTTCAAAAGGGTTCAAATTCTTCAAAGGGTTGCATGATCTACACACAGCAACATCAGTGGCCTATAATGCAGTTACTACAACGATAAAACAGCCACTTTCTGCAGAAAATACATCTACATGAACAAGTTTGTATTTTTCAGTTCCCTCCATATAATCTGCGGATGTCACAGTCGACGCTGCTAGAGGTTCTGTGGATTATGGGCGTTTTTCTTTACAGTATAAGGCGTAGTTCAGGATGTGGTGTGTTTCGAAGAGTTTTTTACAAACCTCAACTTTTTTTTTTAAGTAGTGAGGGTTTTGATGTTGCTGATGTGGAGGTATAAACAGGACAATATACAATTCTGACTAATTAGGTTGTGTTCTTATTTTGTTTCTGAAAGGTTTGTGCTTTTAATACAGTAATCATATTGATTAGCAGAGTCTGTAATAAAATCTTCGATGATCAACAAGCAAAAGTCATAGGGTCAAACAGGAGCAGCAGAAACGGCATTTGCTTTTTACCATGTAAAATCAGTCTTCATCATATTAGTAGAAGATGAAACATCTCCTAGTTTGCTCAATCATTTGGAAACTGTTAGAATGAATCTTAAATATTTACATAAAAACCACATCCCATCTGGGGCGATACCCTGACTTGTGCCCTGTGATGGACTGGCATCCCATCTGGGGTGATACCCTGACTTGTGCCCTGTGATGGACTGGCATCCCATCTGGGGTGATACCCTGACTTGTGCCCTGTGATGGACT
>JAODKF010000038.1:2027901-2039438 GCA_026779585.1 Mormyrus proboscirostris | reverse complement strand
TGCCCTGTGATGGACTGGCATCCCATCTGGGGCGATACCCTGACTTGTGCCCTGTGATGGACTGGCATCCCATCTGGGGCGATACCCTGACTTGTGCCCTGTGATGGACTGGCATCCCATCTGGCTTCTGCCTTGTGCTTAATGGGATCAGCTCCATTCTCAAGGATGTGAGTTTATGAAAAATGGCTGGATAAAAATACTTATACCGCTGCATTATTTATAAGTACCGGCCATGACCACAGGTGTGTCCGCATGGCAACCTCGATCGCCCCTGTGTGGCCGGAAGGAGAGAGAAGAAGAGAGGGAAACAGTAAGTGGACACAACACACCAAGGATGCCAGGATGGCATCCAGGAATGCAGCACTCTGCCTTGTGGGTTTTGTCTTTGTTTACAATAAATTGCATCTCATCCTGGGCAGGGATGAGATAACCAGTCCATCACGAGAAACACACACACATTCTGAGATTTTGAGATGGCAGTTTATCTAACTGTACGTATTGGGGAGGAGACTGGAGCAGTGAAGAGGAATATGCAGGACATGCAGGAGGCTGGAAGGCCGACATATACATGGTAGTGTGAAGACTAGAATCCCGCAACCCCGCAGGTGTGAATCAATAGTGTTACCCCACGAGCTGCCGTGCCGCCCCCACACTTTATGCTGATATATATCTATTTCATAAATGCAATATATTAGGCCATTGTTGGGAAATGTAAAAATTATGTCAAAGGGTTAGCACAGAGTTAGTTAGCGGTGAGGGTTAACACTGATCTGTTTTGCCAGTTGCATCGCAGTTTGTCACTTGGAGTATGTGTTGCGATGCCAGAAGATGAGGGTGGCCAACAGCAGCATTATCCTGCAGCTTAAAAACCAGCCCTTCATTTCTCATCTGGTAGATCCAGCAAATGAACCCAATACTCACAGACAAAGAAATCTGAGAAGGCAACTGTACATAAACTCGGCAGAAGAAAGGGTGTGAGGAAAAGGCACGTACAGGCTTGCTGTCCGCACCATGATCCACAGCAGTTGAGAACCGTGTAGCGATATAACTACTGAAACGACTTTTCATTTCCTCTTACAGTGCTGAAATCACCTACACCTGCTCTCGGAGCCTGCTCTTAATCACGACGCGTCTCTCGCCGTTGCTGAAGTCCAACTCATGCCGAGAATAAAGTTTCGCATCGATCTTTACTCGCAGTTGGGGAGGGGTCTGTGCAGCTGCTGTAATGTGTGCCATTCACCGTATACACACTGCTCAAAAAATTAAAGGAACACTTTTAAAAGACATGAGATCTCAATGGGGGGAAGAAAATCATACTGGATATCTATACTGATATGGACTGGGTAATGTGCTAGGAAGAAAAGGAGGCTGCATTGTTTGATGGAAATGAAAATTATCAACCTACAGAGGCTGAATTCAAAGACACCACGAAAATCAAAGTGAAAAAACGATGCAGCAACTCAAAATCGCACTCAGCAGTTTGTATGGCCCCTACATGCATGTACGCATGCCTGACAAAGTCGGGGCATGTTCCTGAGACGACGGATGGTGTCCTGGGGGATCTCCTCCCAGATCTGAACCAGGGCATCACTGAGCTCCTGGACAGTCTGAGGTGCACCCTGGTGGCGTCAGATGGACTGAAGCATAATGTCCCAGAGGTGTTTTATTGGATTTAGGTCAGACGAGCGGGGGGGTCAGTCAATGGTATCAATTCCTTCATCCTCCAGGAACTGCCTGCATACTCTCATCACATGAGGCCGGGCATTGTCATGCACCAGGAGGAACCCAGAACCCACTGTACCAGTGTAGGGTCTGACAATGGGTCTAAGGATTTCCTCTCGATACCTAATGACAGTCAAGGTGCCGTTGTCTATAATACTCATTTTTTAAAAGCATTGAAACAATACAAATTACTTCAAAGCATTGATACTGTATTCATTTCTTCAAAGCATTGAAACAATACTCATTTCTTCAAAGCAAGACCAAGCTCTGTTCCAAATACATCCCATCAGGCAGAGTTTGGGGCTCTGTGGTCCTGGATCTGGCTCTGCAGCATTCTAAGGTTATTATCTGCATACTACGCAGTCGCAGTCATTGCTGTGCATGCAAAAGGCTATCCTGCTATCCTCCTTTGGATATCGTGCATATTGCACAAAGCACTTGAACAGCCTGCTTTGATGTATTCCCTTTTTCAGCATAAAACATAAATATGAAACATGTTACTGTATACATAACCTTACATAAACATTGCTCATCAATTTTCGAGTATGACAAGAATAAATGAGTATTGTGTCAGTATGGCCTGACTATACTCCTTGGGGTGTATGTGAGTGCATGGAACTAAAAGAGCGATGGCTGAATCCAGTTCATTGCAGCTTTGTGCAGCTGGGTGTAGCAAAGTGAGAAACCTCAGAGTATCGTAAAATAATTGTAGTAAGGGAGTGGTCTTTTTTCAACAGATTGTCAGCAGTTCCTGTTTTGGCAAAAAACCTCTGAGAATTATTGGGTAAATCTTGCAAATGTCAGCCTTTTGTAAGAAGCTTGGTGTGGTGCCATTATAGTGACAAGAACCTGTTCCAGATTATTGAAGTGAGTTCCGCAATCACAATCAAATTTTGTTTGTTTGTTTGTTTGTTTTTATTATTATTATTATTATTATTATTATCTTTGTTTTTTGCAGTCTTCTAAAATGATTCTGAAAAGATCATCATGCCTGAATTTTCCTAGGGTTATGCGAAATATGACATAGTCTTCCGAATATCGGTGTGACTCGGACACTCAGCATCAGCACAATAATCATTTGGTGAACATGAGTGCTTTTTGCAGGCGGCTGTCAGCTGGGCTGATACATGCGTGGAGTTTTTGCGTCTGCCTTGGGTGGGTCCAGTCTGAGAAGCGACACTTCCTTCCCCCTCAGATATAGATGTGAAAACAGCTGCCCAAGCTGGCAGTCAGAGGGGATGATAGTCAGCATCAAAGCACAGTGACAGCAGGCTCTCAGCACAGGGCATCAACAAGTGAGTCAATCTGCATTACTACACACACTCTTTCCAAACTCCCAGGGCAGAACAGGGGCACAATGTGTCTAAAGGCTTTATACCTAATCGTGTGTTTCATGTAATGCTGCTATAATTGTATCTGAAAATGATATGTTTTACTTAAAATTTTTTATTGTATTGTATTGGAATTAGATGACATTGTTAGATTATTATGCTATGTAAAATTATAATCTAGATTAGCAGTCCGGATTATGAAAGATGTATTATTTATGAAAAGATTTAAAGAGCACAATCAAAGGGATAACAAGAATTGACATTAATTCAGTAATGTTAGTGTTAGTAATTGTGTTTTTAGAAATATTTATGCATATGTGTCTAAGACCCGTTTCGCAGTCTGGGCAAAATTTGGAAAATGTTACTTCATCATTAATTTAACATCGTAGGAATGAGGGTACGCCATTGACACTTTATCTTGTCTCTTTGATAAACTCAGTTAAGATGTTTTATTTGAAATTACAAAAAAGATTTCAAACGTGCTTTTTCTTGTCTTTGCTTTAAATGGACCAATGCTGTAGACTGTAGTTCTATCAGGACGATTTGATCACTGCGCCATTCTTAGAGGTGGACATTGACAGCTGATGTCTCTACGTCTTCACGCGCACTGCAGGTGTCATCTGAGCTCTCAGCTCTCCCGGCCCGTCTGTGACACCCCCAGGAAGACCGTGAGAGAGAGTGAGAGGTGCCAGACGACCTGCCCTGCTCCCTGAGTACCACACCCCTCCATCGCCATGCATATCTCGAGCGTCGTGGCTTTCTGCCTCGAGCCATACGGGAAGAATAGCAGCAATGTGGTGCTGGAGCACTACAACCACACGGGTCGGCTGCAGAACAGGAAGCCTGAAGGCAGCGGAGTCTCCCTGACCAAAGCCATCTTCCTTGGCGTTGGGGTGCTCATCATCCTGGAGAACCTGCTGGTGCTGGCAGCCGTGCTCTTCCGTGTCCGGCAGAACCGTCGCTGGGTCTACATCTGCATCGCCAACATCACCCTCAGCGACCTGCTCGCCGGTGTCGCCTACGTGGTCAACCTCCTAATGTCCGGCAGAAAGACCTTCCAGCTGAGCCCTAGTCAGTGGATTTTCCGTGAGGCCGTGCTCTTTGTAGCCCTGGCGGCATCCATCTTCAGCCTGCTGCTGATCGCCGTCGAGAGGTACACCACCATGATGAAGCCCCTGCACCGAAAGTCGGACTGGAAATCCTTCCGCATCTATATCTTGGTGGCCCTCTGCTGGCTGACAGCCTTCATCATGGGCTTCCTGCCCCTGCTGGGCTGGAACTGTATCTGCCAGAAGGACAGCTGCTCCACCCTACTGCCTCTGTACTCCAAAAGCTACATCTTATTCTCCCTCGTCGTCTTCTTAGTCATCCTGACGGGAATCGGCGTGCTCTACGGCGCCATCTACTGCCACGTGAGGCAGAGCACGGAAATCGGGCAGATACGCAATCACAGGCGCTATTTCCAGCTCTTAAAGACAGTCGTCTCCATCGTGGGAGTCTTCGTGGTGTGCTGGGGACCGCTGTTCTTCCTGCTACTGGTCGACTTCTTCTGCTACTCGCGCACGTGTGGCCCGCTCAACAGCGCCGACTGGGTGATCACCCTGGCGGTGCTCAACTCGGCCGTCAACCCCGTCATCTACTCGCTGGGCAGCGCCGAACTGCGGCGGTCCATCGTCGGCCTGCTGTGCTGCAGCTGCGTGAAGGCAGGCCTCTGCGACGGCAGCACCTTCCTGTCCAAGGAGACCGACAGCACGTCCGGCAGCTTGAACCGGCAGAGCAGCCTACGTAACAGTTTCAGCAGGGTGAGGGGCATGAGCACCAGCCCCCGGCCCCCAGCCAAAGCCAAGAAGGTCCGTCTCAGCTCCACCACCTCCTGCTTATCGGTGTCGAGCAGTTAAACCACAAAGCCCCAACCTGCGCAGCCCCCGCCCAAACCCCTACCTGTTGACTGCAGAGTTTCTCAATCCGGTCCTCAGGGACCCGCAGAAAAAAAAAATCTGCCGACAGCAGACGGCAGGGAGTTGACTGTCTGGCGAGGAGCTGGGAGGGAGCAAAAACATGGACGGTCTGCTGTCAACAGATTTTTTTTTTCCCTGCTCATCAGTTCTCAGTTACGACAAAATCTGCTTTGTTTATGTGTGTGATTTTTTTTTCCATTAGTGAATCATCAACTGTTTTGAAACTATCGCTGAAGTACAATGCTTAGAAATAGCTTTGAAATGCACAATGGCTCTTGCAGACTCATTTACACACAGACACACACACACCATGTTGACTGAGGGTGGCAAATATGTATACTTAATGTACTGAGTCTTTCAGATAAATGTGTGATTCATTTATTACTTACTGAGGAAGAGATATGTATAAGAGATATGTATAAATACTATAAAAAACCTTTGTGAATGGATTGTGGATTGTGAATTGTGGCACTGAGATGGGCATTGAGAGGGGCACGGAAAGGGGCACTGAGACTGGCACTGAGACAGCACTGAGACAGTAACTCTCCACATAACTTTTTGTGAACCAGAGACGTGACGGAGGGTTAGGCGGTTTATATACAGCCCAGATGTGTCTCTGTCTGCACCTGCTCAGTCCCTGTTTCCAACAAGAGACGCCGTATACATTCCTGACCGTAAATCCCACTTCCCACTTTTAAGTCCTTCCATACATCAATCATCCACCCATCCATCAGTCCACCCAGCATTTATTCAGTACAGGGTGGCATGGAGCTTGGATCCTATCCAATGAAGCACAGGGCACCAGACAGTAAGTGAATACACAATATACCAGAAAGAGTAAATGGGGATATGTCAGGCAGGGTGGGAAGGGCTGCAATAAGTCACACTGCGTAATACAGCCTCAATTCTCTCATGGCCGCGAGTTAACATGCACAGAATTTACAATAATGCCAGCCGATGTCAGGGCTGAGTCACTCAGTGTCTTCACTATTTTCCTCTGCATTGCAATCCTGGAATCCTGTTTTCCTACAGTTATACAGAAGGGTTTTGTGTATAGCGGTGAGGAAGGTAAGTACAGCATATGACTAATGCTCTTCTTTCTTAAATGCAATAACTATCCCTCTTTGCACGCTCCGGTTCACTGTAATTTTAGAAGCTTAGATCTGCCTTTTAAGGAGATTGGGCTGGTAATTATGGAAAACTGAAGACACTTGAGACAGATTCCCCTGCAGGGGCGGGTTACATTAGGCATTTTGTACATTCTGTCAAGTTGGTCGGAGTGAAATAAAAACCTCATGTAGAGAACAGAAGGGGGGAGACAGGAATAAGGTTCCCCTTTAGCAATGTGAGTTTAGTTTGCGGTGACGTAGCGCGGCCATGCAGCAGAAAACAAAGGCATCTTTGTAACTGGGCTGCCTTGTCCCCCCCCCCCCCACTCTCCTCTTTTGCTCCTGGGCTATTTCACTCTTTCTCTCTCTCTGTATCGGACGTGGTGTCGGACCCCCATCCACACAGGGGCATCGAGGGTGTGGTCTGGGGAGGTGCGGGGAAGGGGGCGTCACAGTCAGCGCAGTGTCCATCCACTTGAGAGTGTGTCCCGTTTTCCCGATCTGAGAACCAAGGACCCGTACACAGCCCACGCATACATTCGCAGGCAGATGATCTGAGTGCAGACATCTGGGGCTTCACTGCTAGTTTGGGAATTACTGTGATTGGATCCAACGCAATTCGCATTTTGATGGAGAAGGAGAAACCATAAATGTGTCAAAGATGTCACTTATTTTTCTTTTTTTCTTTTTTTTTTTTACCCCTGCAACATCAGTGACATGATTTGTTTTTATAGGGACTTTCTGGTGGTGGTGACTCTCAATGAATAGTTTTTCTTTAGATAGTTCAGACGTGATTAATATAATCATATATATTATAATGTTATGTAATAATATTCAAAAATGCCCGGTTTGTTTTGGCACAGGAAGTTAAGGCATCCAGTTCAGTTTTTCCATACGGGAACAGAATCCAAGTTTCCAAATGAAACCCCCAGAGATATTTTTTTAGTCAGCTCCAAATTTCTTACAAATCCACAGTTCCTGACTATAGAGATGAATAATGTAATTTATATGAAATACAGTCCCTTCTTTATTGTGACTGGCTTATTGGTTTGTTTCCTAAGAGATGCGACACATAAGCAGAGGGGTAGCAGGCAGCCAAGCTACACACAGCGCGGAAGACGCCGGAAAGTGCACCAAAGGCAGAGCAAAGACAGGCCTCTTTAGTGTACATTTCCCACGGAGCCTCGGCTGACTGCTATCTGCTGCCTTTCGGGAGGCCCCTCCCAGCCGCTCATCCGCGGTGGGGAAGTGGAGCGGCTTTGAGCACAAAGCAGGGGACACCCTGGGGGGGTCAGGGTTTTTTTTTTTAAAAAAGAAAACAAACTATGCTTTATTTGCACATCCCATTGTCTCCCTTTTGAGACAGACAGACAGACAGACAGAATGACAGACAGACAGACAGACAGACAGAATGACAGACAGACAGACAGACAGAATGACAGACAGACAGACAGACAGATAGATAGACAGACAGACAGACAGACAGATAGACAGACAGACAGGCAGGCAGGCAGGCAGGCAGACAGACAGACACAGGTTTGGGGACCGTCCATTCATTTCTATGGGGAAAACTCTTATCCCAACATGATAACCTTACCCCCCCTACCCAGCCCTAACCTTAACTATATGCATTAGAAAAAAAAATGCAAGGTTTTTGACATATTAACATTTTCAATTGCGGTCACAGATATTTTGAGTTTCCTCTTTTGGCGACTGAAAAAATGGTCCCACAACAACAAAATAACAGATCTTTATGTGTGGGCCCCACAATGTAATGTATATCTGGACCACACACACACACACACACACACACACACACACACACACACATGCAGGGTCAGCCATTTGCCCAGCGCCTCTAGAACATTTTAGGGGATTAAGGAACTTTCTCAAGGGTCCTACAGAAATGTGGCGATGTGGCTGTGGAGGCGCCGCGTGTCTCAGCATGCGAAGCCACTGTGCCTGTGATTGGAAGGTTGCCGGTTTGAGCCCCAGCCTCAGCAGAATAGCCAGGTGTCTGCGGGCCCTTAACCCCCAGCCCCAGGGGCTCTACCTGCTGAGACCCCTCAGCTTGCCTTCACTTTTACACGTCTCTGTGTTTCTCACAGACAGCAAGATAAGGCAAAAGCCAAGAGAAGCATTCCATTGTACCTGTGCTGGAGCAAATGGCAAAAAAGGATCATTTCATTAGAACCCACAACCTTCTGATTACAGGCACAGAGACCTAACCTGCTAAACCTTACACTGCAAGCTATTTAGATAAGATAAGACTTTACTGATCCTACACTGTAGAAATGTACGTGTTTCAACAGCCAGTAAATACAAAGCAATAGAAAAAAAATACTGTAGCAAATACAATAAATCATAAAATTAGTGCACACAATTACACATATTGCACAGATACACATACATATGCACATACATACAGATTGCACCAAGTGATGTAAATATAGCTGTATTGCACAATATACAGAATAGTGACATAATTTATGAACTTTAGGTGACTGAGGCATTATACAGTCTGACGGCAGATGGAATGACCTGCGGAAGCGCTCCTTCTTGCATGTTGGATGCAGTAGTCTGTTGCTGAAGGAGCTTCATAATGTCCTCACTGTGTCATGCAGGGGGTGAGAGGGACTGACCATAATGAATGTAAATTTGGCCAGCATCCTCCTCTCAGCCACCTCCTCAGCGGAGTCCAAAGAGCAGCCCAGGACAGAGCCAGCTCTCCTGACAAGTGTGTTCAGTCTCTTCCTGTCCCTTCCTGAGCTCCCACACCCCCAGCAGACAACCATGAAGGATAAAGCAGATGCCACCATAGTGTAGTACAAGGTCCTTAGTAGCATCCTGCACACGCCAAAGGACCTCAGCCTCCTCAGCAGGAGGAGACGACTTTACCCCTTACAGGGCATCTGTGTTATGTCACCAGTCCAGTTTGTTGTTTATGTAAACACCCACATATTTGTATACAGACACAGCCTCTACCTGCACTCCCAGAATGTTCACTGGTGCAGATGGAGTCACCTTGCAGCGGAAGTCAGTTACCATCTCCTTTATCTTACTGCCGTTTATCAGGAGGTGATTCCTTCCACACCATTCAACAAAGTTGGCGATGACCCCCCTAGACTCCAACTCAGTTATTCTGAATGATTAATTAATACTCCTGATATGATTATTGATTACTAGTATAAATCACTGTGCAGCACTATAAACAAAATGTCAGGGATAAGATGGAGGGTTTGGACAGTGAAATGAAGCTCAGTGCATCGATACACATAGTAACAGTATCTCTGCGACTACCCTGCAGTAGAGACTGTCCCATGTGGTCGCATTAACAAGACAGAAAAGATGTCTGCTCCGATTATATATTACATATAAGACTGGTGCCCAATTCCACGGGATAAAGGAAACAGAGCAGCACAGTCATACCCCTTCGCCTCCAGAAGCCACGCTGAACGTAAACTGTGATGGGAATAAAAATGGACGGGCTCTGATTTCATACCCGAGGTGGCAATTTTTAAATTGAAGTTTCATCATATGCCTGGTGTAAAGTTTTATATCGAGCGACTCATACGTTTTATGAGGCAACCCTCTGAAGGGGACGGAAACGAACGGTACAAACTGAGGGCAGATGGGAGAACATGCAGGTTATACACTCAGCGGGTCGTCTTCTTGTGAGACATGGCACTCTCAGATCATGCACCCGTCAGCGCATTTTATTATTTTGGTTTTCCATTTGGAAGAGACCTATTGCTGTCTCACCATAGATAGGAGGGGCCACTAGGGGCAGAAGTCTCGCCCGAGCTCAGCCTCGGGACGCCGCGAAAAAGCGGCGACGGATTCCTCACTTTACGAGCCGACAGGCTACAAATTTATGGTGCTATATTTGGTGCGTGGGGGTGGGCATCAATGGGAGAATAGCAGTAGGGTGGAGGGGCAGCTGAGGCCTCTTTAATTACTGAGTGGGTCCCTCGGGGCTCCGAGCAGACAGGTAATGATGTATGGTGTAACTTCGGACCTCAGCCCAGGCAAACAGATTCCACACTCGGCCATGTCTGACACCAAGAGGCACAGAGCTGCCCTCCCCTAACCCCATCAGCTCTGATGCAGCGCAGAAGGCGTCAAGCCCAGTTAGGCTCCCCCAGCATGGGGGATGAGTGGCGTTACATCATGCAAGTAGCGTTTCCGTGCCGTGGCATCCCACAATGCACGGCACCTTTCTGCGAACCTCTGCACCTGGACAGAGACCCCCCCACCCCCTTCAATTTGTCATTCCCCGTCGGCATCGTAAATATTCCAGCTGTGGTGCCCTTCAATGGGGGGGGGGGAGGAGGGCAGAGTGGATGAAACAGGGGCCGAGGGGACTTTACAGAGAACAAAGGATCAGCCAGAGGGGGTTTCAGTCAGCAGGGCGAAAGCAGAAGCACCATATGCATATATTACATGACTGCCGGCGGGGCGGCATGGTGCTGCAGTGGGGGGCGCTGTTGTCTCACACCTCAGGGGCCCGGGTTCGAGTCTCCGCCATGGATCCATATGTGTGGAGTTTGTATGTCCTCCCTGTGTCGTCCTCCAGATACTCCAGTCCCCCCCCCCCAGTCCAAAAACATGCTGAGGTTAATTGAAGTTACCAAAATGCCTGTGTGTGTGTGTGTGTCAGTGAATGGTGTGTGAGTGAATGTGAGTGTGTGTGTGATTGCTGAGTGAGTGTGTGAATGGTGTGTGAGTCTATGGTGTGTGAGTGTGCCCTGCGATAGGTTGGCACCCCATCCTGGGTTGTTTCCTGCCTTGTACCTGTAGCCTCCGGGATAGGCTCCGGAGCCCCCCGTAATCCCAAATAAGATAAGTGGTTACAGAAGATGGACAGAAGGACAGATGGGTAAATTCTCCCTGAATTATTCTGAGTTACTCCTATCGCAAGTCTCCTCCCACCCCGGCTTGACTGGACCTGTTGCTGAAGGCGAAATGATTTAAAGTGCAAATATTTCCCTTAGTTCTATATATGGAGCACAAAATGCTTTGATAACAATATTAATGTAATAGGCAGAACTGCACCAATATTATCACTGGTATGTTTCCAAACGCTGCAACCAAAGCCACATCCACTGAGGTCACACAGAGGAGCCCCTTGACAGCCATCATGCAAGCTAACTAATGTGACTTAGGAAATAAATGCGGCAGAAATCTGTGACTGTGTGTGTGGATTCTGCAGGTTCCCTCCAGCTGCCACAGCGGATTTCCCACAAGGCAAAGAGCTACAGTTGGACTAAATGACGTCTAAATTGCCTGTAGCATGCTTGGGCCATGACGGACAGGCATCCCGCCCGGGGCGTACCCACCCCCGTGCCCTGTAATGGATTGGCATCCCGCCCGGGGCGTACCCAGTCCCGTGCCCTGTAATGGATTGGCATCCCGCC
>JAODKF010000038.1:2012113-2027801 GCA_026779585.1 Mormyrus proboscirostris | reverse complement strand
ATGGATTGGCATCCCGCCCGGGGCGTACCCAGTCCCGTGCCCTGTAATGGATTGGCATCCCGCCCGGGGCGTACCCAGTCCCGTGCCCTGTAATGGATTGGCATCCCGCCCGGGGCGTACCCAGTCCCGTGCCCTGTAATGGATTGGCATCCTGCCCGGGGCGTACCCAGTCCCGTGCCCTGTGCTACCTGCCATGGACTCCAGCCCCCCGCCGCCCTGAACAGGATAAATAGATGGATCTGCCTGAAATGTATTTCTGCAATTTATGCTAAATCTATTGACTTTTTAATTCAACAAGCCTTAATAAACCAATGAATCCAAAATGTTAAATTTGCATGATTGTTTCCAGGAAAGTATTTTTTTTTGCAGGCACCTTGATGTAAGTGGGGCTACATGATCTTAGGTGACCTTCCTGTCAGCCGCTTTTGTTTATTTTCACCACAAAGCACTGACAAGTGTAATGGCCTTTCTTGTGTTCTGCAGCTGGTGTTGCTCAACTTAAACCAGTTATAAAACATTTATATTGCCTGGGTCGGGTCCAAGAACACACAGATCCTATAACGATACTGGCAACAGAAAGAAATCAAGAAAAACAGCCTTCAGAAATACGATTAGCTACAGATCGCATCATAAGAATAAAAGTCCCCTGACATTGCTATGGAAACCAAAAATGGCAAGTCTTTGGACATGGTGCCAGACGTGAATTCTGCTTCTACATCCACAGAAAGTGGTTCTCCTCCCATTTCCATGCATCCTCATCTTATGCCGCGGTAAATAAGCTACATGATTTTTGCTATGACTAAGAAACCGCTTTGGACCCATTTTTAAGCATTATCTGTCCTGTGGGATTGGCAGTCATATCGCTGCTCAACAAAATACAACAGTCTGTCAGTTAACATGATTTTAAATGCTCCTCCAAGTCATATGAAGTGTCTAACTACAGAAAAGCCCTAGCAACCGGTACCTGCGGAGCCACAAACGTCACTCTTTCATTTCAATGAAAGAAAACTTCACTCATGAGTGAGCGGCGATCCTTTTGCTAAGAGGGACACTCTTGACAGGAGCTTGTCAGTGCCCATACTCTCGAAGGTTGACACACATCATATCTTACTGTTGATGAGAGTCCTGCAAACATAGGAAACGCAGTAATTACAGAGCGCCTGCAAGATCAGACCTGCATCAACCCACTCAGGGTGACACAAAATGTATGGCCTGTGCCAGATAACCAGACTAGACTAGCGTAGTTTAAGCATCTCACGCTTTGTGTATTTGGCCCTGGTCTGGAGTATTTATGAGAAAACAGATGGCAGGAGTTCAACAAAACACACCACTGTCTGATCACTCACTTCGGTAATTCAATTGTTGCTCATGATGAGCCAAGACGATGCGCCAAACCGTTACTCTTAAAGTAAAAGACCAGACAACAAGAAACGGGAATGAAATGTCAGTGTCTGACACAGTTAATCATTGCTATTCTGACAGGGGAGCTTGAATTAACATTGCACATGCCCCATTTATCAAAAAGTAAAACATTTTATACGTATCAAAATTAACTGCACGCATACTTTACATTTCAAGACTGCAATAAACCCATAACATAGGCAGAGCAGCAGTGCAGGTCCCGGAGGAACGGGAAAAATACTGTAATGCAATCTCTTGTTTTTGTAGCGTGCCGGATGAAAAGAGAAAGGGATCACTGCAGAAAAGAGATAAGATGCAGACATTTCTCAGATTTCGGGAAATCTTACAGAGGGCTAAATTAGATCTAAAAAATGGATCTGTGCAGGAGATGGCTTACTTTATCTTCACTCCAAGCAAAATGAGATTGAAATGTTAAAATGAGATTACCAGATAATCTACTGTCTCCTCTGATTCCCACTGATCACAAATCTCAGGTTACAGTGGCTGCTGTTTACCATGTGACTCACCCCGACCTTGAATACCTTTTCTTTAAACGCTCTGATTATTACCGAAATGCCAATTCTCGATCGACAAATGACACTTTGAGGTCAAAACGGCACATGCATCACCTTGCATATGTCTGTCTTTATTGCTTCACATAAAATATGAAACCGCGTTAAGCAGGAAAAAAAAAAACGGGGTGTGAATGTATCAGCAGAGAACAAGAATGTACAACAAGATCACATAATTTACTCTGACAGAAATCTCTGATCAACAATTAACTTGAACACAGATTTAACACAATAATGAATTTCACAGCTTCACCTGAACCGAATGCTTTTGTAATCAGGCTCTCAGTGACTCTGCCTCTATTTAAAGGCACGATGACGTCACTGAAGTCTGCCCGCAGGAGGCTTTCCCCCCGTCGGCACTCAGCTCGCTATTCCCAGACGTGAGGAGTGAGAAGCTTTCCAGACGGGATGACAGACACCTACTGGACTCCACTCCTGTTCCTGCTGAACTGAGCCAGTTTTCCATGAACACACTGATACCAGTTCAGTAGGCACTGGAGGTCGCAGCCCCCTTTTAGAAGTTGGGTCTTGTGTAGAGCCGCAAGGAAAGGATCTGCATGCATTTTACACAGAGGAAATAAACTGAATACAATTTAGGGAAAAAATGGTCCTCAGAAAATCTCAAAGGGTCATATGAGCATGAGAACATACAGACCTGAGCACACATTAACAGATCTAAATAGATACAGGAACAGATACAGGGTGATTGTGCTGTATAAGGCTCACAAATTCCTTGTGGGTTTTCAGTCCGGACCTTTAAATCAGTGTTTCCCAATCCGGTCCCTGGGGCCCCACAGACGATCCACGTTTTTGCCCCCTCCCCGTCCTTGTTTTTGCCGGGAGCTGGGAAGCAAAAACGTGGATCGTCTGTGGGTCCCCAAGGACCGGGTTGGGAAACACTGTTGTAAACACAAACATATGCTCCAACTCGCAATGTGCACACAAAGTATCATGCAGCTGAAGGGAAGTCCACTACTCACCACCTCGAACGCAGAGCAGGCAGTGTGTGGGCGCATAGCGGCTCATCGCAACCCACGCACCCAGAAAACCAGGTACTGGTGAAATGTAAGCTTGCAGGCCTCGACTGGCTCCACATTTCGCGGGCACTGCAGAGCTCCTGATTGTTTACTCACTGGAAGCTCCCTCTCCTTCGTGCAGACGTGGCTAAATTTCATTTGTTCACTTAAGGCACTGAACTTAGCCACTGTGAACAAAATATTTGATGGATCAATGCTCACCAACTAGCTAAGTTCTGAGCCTTTAGGAAGTGATGGCGTATGATGGAGGCAGATGCAAAACAATCCCGTCACTTTGTCGTTCTGGCTGGATGTCCGTGGTCTGATTAGGAACTGCTGTAATACACCAGTCAGACATGCTATATAAAAACAGACGGATACTGTAATTCTAAAGCATGTTTTGACAGGGAGCTAAGTATTAGTTAGGTGGGTTAGAACTCTCTTAGAGGTATTAATTAAGGAGATTAAAACTCTTAAAGTTAAATGACATTACGCTGCTTTGTGCAATGAAAAAGTTTCTTATCTGTATGTAATATGCTAAAATTTAAGAGTCACTTCTGAGGAAGGTGGTAAGACTGTTACTTATCAACATAATATATCGTAAAGATAATGATGCAATAAAGCACAGCACAGGCTAAAACGCCGGCCCGCTCCACGCGGCTGAGACCAGCGGCATGGATAATAAGGAGTCAGCACCTTCTGTGGACTGAGTCACGCTTCGCTGATAATTCCCGGCATTTCAAATTTCCAGACAGACATCCGAAGCCAGAGAGAGTGATTTTCACAGGGGTGCATTCTGAGGACATTCCTTTTAATAAGAACCGACGCCTGGAGCGCTGTAACAGAGTGGAAATCCCTGGCAATGTGATTTTTGTTTGTGTTTTTGCACCAAATCACTGTGCCAGGAACCCTCCCTGTAGCAGTGGCCCGGTAGAGAGCTCGCCCCGGGGTCCGTGTGCTGCACAGCTGTGCTCCAGTTGTGCTCCAGCTGTGCTCTAGCTGTGACCTGCGGCCGTGCTGCCCTGCAGGGAAAGAAACCCAACTGGTCAGAGCTTCCCAGCCACTTCCATTCAAAGAAATCAGCAGTCAGTCTGAATGAACAAAGACAAGTGACCTGACACTGGATTGCAGTGCAAAAAAAAGAAAATAACGACAGTGACAACCATGGCTGACTGGACACATGACTCAGATGGGAAAACATCACATATTTATGCAAGCGTTTCTCTTCGAGGTGCTTGATAAACGTCACACTGAGATCATCTGCGGCAGTGTGAAGTGCTGAAAGTCAAATCTGTGAGGAATTTGGGAACTAAAATAAGTGGAATATAAATTGGAAAATGTCAAAAAAAAAAGAACACAACGGGACAGAATGTTTCACTTTATATGCTTTTTTTAAATGGAATTCTTTCAGAAGGAGAGGATTACATTTTGCTTGGGAAAGTTTTCAGTGTAGTTAAGTATCCATGCCAGCTTAAACATAAGAAGCCACTGAAATGTCCTGGGCTCCGTACGTAAACATGAGGAATTCCACATGCTCTTCCACTCTCAAAAAGCAGCGACAGACATCAGTCTGGAGCGACCATTGCTGATTTCGTGCTGTATTTTACAGCCAAATTCCTGAGCCCCCTCTATGGCAACTACATAACAGTACAGCTCAGCACGGCTCGATGCATGACAGCTCAAAGACGTAACCTGATGTACTCCTGACATGAAAATGGGTGTGATGCTTACAGACACGGTTTTAAAGCTGGAATGAGTACCCAACAATGCTTATTACTCTAGACACATCCTTGAGACCTCGTTTAAAACAAGCTCATCGCAATAGCTATAATAATTACAAACGTTTCCGTACAAATGTTTTCTACATATTTAGGAAAACTGCACAGCATCGAATGTGCCGTAACGAAAGCTGAATCATAAACGGTATCTGAAATGTAACAAAAAAACTGAATAAATAAGGTTTATGGATGTTTACAGATATAGCCTCGGTTTTTCTGCTGTGTAACTTTTGCTGTGACTTTCGTTAGTAAAACTCCTAGCAACACTTTTGTATTCGTTTTAGGGTCTGAGGAATAAGTTGCTGTTGTGAACCGGCCCCTGGCACTTTGAGAAGTTCACGGCAGCAGCTGAAACAAAGGTCTCTCTTAACTCTGAGGCCCAGCCCCTGGCAGAGGCACAATGCCCCTGACACCTCCCTCTACTCCTCAATCTGCAGCCTCTTGTTCTCTGATCAGATCCCAGTTAAACACAGTGAGCGTCTATTTAACCACAGGCCCGGCCATGGGTAGCGTCCAGCGAATTCCTCACATACCAGCACGTTTATATTAGCTGTGGTACGCGCTGCCGATGTGCTGCCCTTCACCTGACTGTACTGTTCTGCTCCTGGCCACCGCATGTAGCGACACATCCGCGCAAAGCCCTGCAGCGTAGCGACGGCCGCCATAACCACTCCTCCCGCGCATTTCCACCGTGCGGTGAGGACCCGCCTGTCCCCAGCAGATAATTCTTTCATTCGTGACAATAAAGGAGACAATAGCATGCAAATCCATGCATCAGTTATACCTGTCCTGCCGTCCTCACCCTGTCAGGCCACAGCAAGTCAGAACTAAAGGAGTTTGAGTTCATCAATGAGGAACGTGATGAAAGAACTTAGTGCTCAGGCCAACTGAAATCTCACTTTCTGGAGAAGACAATTCTCAGTCATTCATACACCAGGATATTTTCCAAAAGCATTGAGGCTGAGCCCCACTAAGACCTGAACTAACAGCCCTTAACACCCACACACTGCTGCCCCATGAGTCTTTGCTCTTGGGAGAGTGCTAGGGCTGGGATTTGCTTGTGGAGATGGAGAAGGTTTGTGTGTGTGTGGGGGGGGGGGTCTTGATTACCTAATTACAACACAACTACAGTCATTTTCAGCATTTCTCAGTCAGCCCCATTGCCACAGACAAACATCAGAGAGTGCATGTCCTGAGCATAGGAGGCGGGGCACGGCACCACGTCCGGAGCATAGGAACCGGGGCACGGCACCAGGTCCGGAGCATAGGAACCGGGGCACGGCACCACGGCCTGAGCATAGGAACCGTGGCACGGCACCACGTCCGGAGCATAGGAACCGGGGCACGGCACCACGTCCGGAGCATAGGAACCGGGCACGGCACCACGTCCGGAGCATAGGAACCGGGCACGGCACCACGTCCGGAGCATAGGAGGCGGGGCACGGCACCACGTCCGGAGCATAGGAGCTAGAGAAAGCTGTTGCAACAAGACTGTTGTGAAACAGACACCCGACTCAAAAAAAGCTGCCCGTGTGGCTCTAACACCTCTGCTTTAGGGAGACTAAGATCCCTCTTAAAAAACATCAATGCAAGACTAAGCCATCTTCTCCACGGTTTATGAAAAGAGGGACAGTTTCAGACATTCAGTGGGTGGGTGGAAGCGCTCACTTATTAGTATTATTATTTATATTATGCTTGCATAACTGATGGTTTTGCCTGAAGTGACTTTTCTACACTTCTTTATTGTTGGACAGTGTCCCTTTGTTACAACACAACAAGTCTGGGATGGAAACAGGCAAAAACTTCAATCCTTTATCCTGTTAGGCTAAATGTGTCTGAAAAATAGTTGTTTGCCCAGGAGTGCAGGGTTTGGGTCAAAAGTAATACTGTACATGCAGTGAGTATGAGTGATTACTGACCAAAAAGGAGTCTTCACATTCTGTTTGCAGTCCTTCTTTGACTGATTTTTTTCCTCATCTGTGGCTATGAAAATTAGGTTGGAACACTTCACTTGACGGGGCACAAATCTGGTGTTATGTTCAGACTCATGTATTAATTAACCACAAACTAAGACTTGGTTACATACTGATCTCATGTTAATTTGTCAATATGATCATAATGCACGTTTTATCCCAAGCAGTTACTATATTTGTTACAATATCTGTTCATTCTGTAAACCTGTTTGCACTACTGAAGGAACAAGTAATGAAGAACACAAGTGAAATGGTGATCACAAGTTTGTTCATCAATAATGAATGGTGACACATCTTTTATCTCAAGAGGAATATATTTGTTCATGATCTGTCCTTCAGTAGTAACTGAGATATTACTAAGTACTTGTGCCCCGTTGAGTAAGATGCAACCCATTTGGTAGATGCAAATATGCAGGACATGCCAAAAACCCATGTCGCCCGATTCCCACAGCAGTCAGCTTAATGGGACTGACGTACAGCCCTGGCATTTTAGGGCTGAGATAATCCACTTATGGCCGCGCTGCCTTTGGGACGGCATCACCTTCCACGTTACGTAATTAAGCCCAGAGGATCTTCCTGGCTTCCTGTGTGAACTGTTAGCTATGCGTGCTGCTGGAGGGGCACCTTCTGGAAGAGTCCGAGCAGCAGGGACAGGTAGCAGGGTGCAGCAGCGGCTCACAGCCCGGCCTCAGTGGGGAGACCACCTTGGTGGCGGGGGCCTGGCGGGGGGAGGGTATGTGACCTAAAGATGCCTGATCTGACTCTCACCCTCGCATTTACGCTGCGGCCGCGTCACATAAAAAAGCGGTTTGTGACGCCCGTGAGGTCTGCACCTCATTCTGCTGGAACATCCATCATGGCTGCAGATCCACGGAAATGACCCCCCTAGGACCAAAAAGGCTGGATTCCCATGGGTGTGAGCAGGAAGCAGGTCGCATTTTTGCAGGGAAGCTCCGTTTGAAGTGATCCACAGCCACCTGCTGTATTATCAGTGTCTATCCAGAACATGCAGTGACATTCATTGCCCTTTTAAAAAATCTGCCCCAGTGTGTGTCAGACTCATTATTTGATATATACTCAATAATATTCAAAATAACATGCATATGTTTGTATTACGCATCAATTATACTTCAATTTCTCCATCCATCCATCCATCCATCCATCCATCCATCCATCCATCACGTGGTTATGGAGAGCCTGGAGCTGCCCATGACAGAGATCGACGCCAGCCTCCCTGAAGCCCACACAGCTCAGCAAGAGCCTATCGGGGGCCAGTGAGTGGCTCAGTGGACTGAGCCCCCCGTGCCTGTGATCAGAAGGTCGCTGGTTTGAGCCCGGCCTCGGTACGTCTGTGGCTCTTAGAGCCAGGCCCTTAACCCCCCCCAGCCCCCTTCACTGCTCTGGGTGGTTGCCCTTCATCGCCAGCTTACTCTCACCCACAGAGAGCAAGCTGGAGGAGGCATGAAGAGAATTTCCCCATGGGGATCAATAAAGTATCAGCTGTTATTATTATTCAGCATGTCAAGGGAAAAGCAACACATTAAAGAACAGATTGGAAACTGTTCACCGCCTGATTATAAATTTAAATCTTACATCTTTCTACAAATAGCTGGTGAGAGAGCTGGCTACATTTTTAAATGTTGATACTGCATTGCTATATTTAAGATGTAAAAAATACATTATTGTATGTATGTGGCTAAGTGGGCTGAGCCTGTGTGCCTGTAATCAGAAGGTTGCTGGTACATAACCCAGCCTCAGCACGTCTGCGGGTCCTTGAGCAAGGCCCTTAACCCCCAGCTCCCTGGGCGCCGCTACGGGTGGCTGCCCTTCGCGGACGACTTACTCCACAAAGAGCAAGCTGAGAGAGGCGTAAAGACAATTTCCCTATGGGGATCAACGAAGTAGAGATTATTATTATAATATACTGAAAAATGCATAATTACAGAAAACAAAGGGCTATTTCTACATGCACATAAAAAAAAGACACTTCTCCAAGACATTTAAAAAATGCGAGAGTACGGATCTCAGTGGATCTGAAGCAACAGCTGCTTCGGAGCTTATCTTTACAAGCTTACATCTATATCTGATGGGTAACACGACCCTCATTTACATTTCTGCAGTGTTTCCCTCCCAGAGGGTTCAAGAAAAGAAACTGGAGTATTTTTTGACCTGATGATCTCAGTTTAAAAACATCATCTGTCTGAACCAGGGAGGATAACATTAATATGAGAGCAGCAGTGCTTGATCCACTTATAGATGAGAGCAGTCTTTCTGATAGCTATACAAGTGTCACCAGCCCAGGGGAAGACAGGGACACCTCAAGAGCAGGCACTTACACTTTTGTACCCAAATGGTACAAAAATGTTCCTCAAAGTCTATTTCTGTACCACAAATGGTACATTTACCTATATCTAGGGTACAATTGGCAGACCCTTCAGGGTACAGCCACAGTGACAAGTGCAGTAATTGTACCCTCAAAGGTACAAATTGGTACTTTATTTTCTAACAGTGTAGACCCAAGCATTGCGGGTCAAAGAACGCTCAAAAAGGCAGAATCGCAACATCAACCTGGTGCTGGCATCAGTTCACAAAAACTACCAGAGATGAGGAAAGCTTGAAGACATGGAATGTACCTGTGGAGTGAAGAAACCACCCATTTCTGGCAGCGAATCGCCAACAAAGTATTCTTCTGTAACCGATGTCTCTAATTATATATGGCAGATCTTTGTAGTTTCTTTACTCGATTATTCATCTGCCTGTGAAATCTGACTCCCGAACATGTCAGAGTGAAGTAAGAATGTCTGCTTGACTTTGAACTGGTTTGGGGTTTCCATTATGTTACACACACTTCTATTCCCATTTAAGTGTTACGTTACGTGCCTGTTCATTCCCAGTTTCATTACTGCCTTTTTCCGTAACTCAGATTCTGTGTTATCTCACAAACAGCCATGAAAGGGGGAATCTGGGCTGAAGACAAACACATCTTCCAATCTATCCATCTGTCTGTCTGTCTGTGTCTTCACTGTTTACAGTGATTCCAAATGAGTGTTATTTTTTCTAGTAAATGAAGTCCACGATCTCTGCTAGAAAAATGATTAAGTGACCTTGGGATGAGGAAAAACATTGACTAGTGATAACCAAAATATGCCTTTTTTAATAATGGAATTCCCCTTTAGAGGCAGTTCAAATAACAGGGTAGATTTTATGAGACTGTCTCAGATAAAACGATAACAAAGGGCAATCTCTGCCCCAGCCATTACAGTTTATTTTAACCGCGTGTTTGTCGTTTTCGGAGTGTGTTAATTAGGCTACACTTTGGCAGCCGTAAATGTAAAAAAGCGGTGATCGGACACAGGGAACGCGCGTAATAATCTGTAGCACGGACAGATCATTACTGCATCACTACTGTGGTTGGCCAGTTGGCGTTTCACTCGCAAAGCGAACTCAGTGAAGATCCCAGCTGCTGTCTACACTGTATTATCCCCCTCTACATGCACTGGGTGGGACTGGAGACACAAACACACAGAAAGAGAGAGGGAGCAAGAGAGACGTACATACAAACACAGCAACTTACGTCACTGGCTTATGACCAGAGCCCAAATAAGAAACTATGGTCTGGCAAAGTTCGGGTCAAAAGGTTTCCATTTGCTTCGACGTTGTAACCCAACACCAAAAGGGAACGACTATCAAAACTTCTTTTGAAAAAAGGCCTTCAGCACCACGCACAGATTTTGCAGGTGAAGTCACTTTACTGTTGCTTTTGTAATTTAATAGCCTCAGTAGAATGTTAACAGACAACTAGACCTATTTTAAAAAAATCAAAAACTACCGTAGCTATCGTTCATTGGGGACTGGTTTTTCTGGGGTGCGCACTTAACCTTAATTCACACTCTGAGTAAGAAAAACACGTACGGGGGGTGCCAGCGCACTCGGGACTCACGCCGGCCGCAGCTTTGCAGCTTAACTGCCGACTCTCCCTCAAACTCTTTAAATATATTAACGAGTACAACTCATATCTAAAGAAAAAATATACATTTGCCTGCTAACCTGAGTCTAGTGAACTGAAAACTCAATAATCAAGAATCGCTATTTTAACTATTCAAACCAACATAGCTATATAATATACAATTATACATCACAAAAAAAAACAGGCAGGCCTACTAATGATCAGTTGTATTTAGACTTGACTAAAGTATGTCTTCCATATGAATTAAAATGTATTCAGTAGACCTATTTAAAAACTGCACAGTATTCCTGTATCTCCCGAAGGCGATATAAGAGCAAAGTGTCCGTTAATCTATGTTCCCTTTTTTGGTGCAGTATAGCGATCACTGATATTACAATGACTATGAATGAAAACATTTCTGAACAAAATATACATAATGAAATTACTAATAAATATGAGTAATTCGAATGATAATTCATGCATGCTTTGTTAATCTGCAAGCTTAATTAAATTGAAATACGTACTGTAGAAAAAGATGCAACCCTGATATTTATGGGAGCAAATTGTCTAAAAACTACATCTTTGAAAATATGAATAACGAAGAAAACATACAAATCCTGGTTACACACAAGGCATATCTGCATAAATAAAGTTCATGGCTATGTGTTTTTCTCATAAGCATATTAAATCTTTGATTTTACTTTACTGCATCCAAGTAATCTTCAGGCAATCTGTAATCGGCGGTTTGTTACTTAAGACAAAGGACGGTCTCGTGTTACTGGAGCAGCCTACCTGTTTCCCTCATGTTTCTGCAAGTTTCGTTGGACAAATTCGCTGAAACAGTTCTCACTTAGCTTTATCTATTTATTTCTTGCTTGCCTGAATCAATGCGTGTCGCTTTATGCTTTGACATGCATTCGGGTTCAAGAAATTACAAGATCGATGATATATCGCTCTTGCTTGAAAGTTCTTTCCCTTAACAGGCTCGACCGTAAATAAATAAAAATAAAATGACAGTACTCACCAACCCTAGTGATCATCTGTACCTTAGTGGCGAAGAGTTCAGTTGAGAATATGCGGCTCTCGGGGTATCTGGAGTGAAGGAGTTAACTAGGGTGATTATGAAAGGAGTGGTGGAAAATGTGACATTTCAGATCCATCATTTCTATTTCTTGCCTTGTCTTGAGTTACTGAAGCGGCTCCTGCGTCCTGATGGGTGTTCTCCAGTCGTTCTTCCCCCCCTTTGCCTCAACTAGGAGAAAGTGGTCAGGTGTTGCGTTCACACACCCAGCTGTCCGCTCCCCGGAGTTCCCTGCTTCAACCTGATGAGTCACTCCGGCGGCTGGAGCACCTCGTCTAAACACTGCAGAACACAGAGAAAAAAAGAGGCAGAGAACAGCAGAGGGACAAAAATAGCAGGGTTATTGTGGAGGGCATTTCAACTGCTTGTCCCAAAGTAATCTGTTGTCAATATTGAGCCCCGAATGTTTCCCGTCCTCTATTAAAATGCCTTGACTGCTACAATTATATTAGCCTCCAGCTAAAAGGGAATAGCTCCCGGAGACACGCTCTCTCTCTCTCTAACTCTCACTCAAGCATGCACGCACGGACACATACTCCTCATGTCTCCGTCCTCCTGCACTTAGTTTTATCCCTTAAAGGGACAACACCTCTTTTCTCCCAAAGTTAAGCTTCGGCAGATTTCCCTGTATTTTGTCCCGCGTTTAGGGAGCAATGACTCTTTTTGCAGCCTCCTTATGATCTGCAGAGCTTTGTATTTACCACAGAAAGGCGATGCAGACGGCTGACTTGTGCCGCAGAACCGTTTTTAAACCATTATAAAAGCGACCCTGAACACCTATCCCACACTATACCAAGTCTTGAATAACGTTGTTTACTAGTCCCACATAATATTTAATGAAAAACATCTCTTAGATGTCTTTGTATAGCAATGAGTCTGAAAAATGTTAGCAGTGGACGGTAAGTGACTGACAACCGAGAGAAGTAATACAGACTAACACATTCTAAATAGTCACTGGCATAATGGAACCGGAGTAGCGGAGTCAATGAAAAACAGGCAAATTTCAGTTTGAAACTAAACCTTTAGGTAGCCCTAAGCAGTTCCCCACCGCGATCATAACCTGCTCTTTGAATTCTGCTGTCACTGGACCAAGATTGGCTATAAAACTTCAGTTATTCCTGGAGGATATGTACTTTTTTTGTGATGAACTGTTTGTTACAACTTTCACACAGTAATGGGGAGGCAGGGGCGTGGATAGCAGCAGTCTGTAAACACACTGTGCAGACACAGCAGAGCTGAAAACAAGGCAGTGACATCAAAATGATCACAATGGCCTACAATCGCGGCACAGGATAAATTTGGCAAAAGTGATAGATAATATAAATATGGTAGAAGTGTTCCTCAGTGGTGTCAGAGGAACAGACGAGACTCACACGATAGTTTGGGTGTGCTGAAAGCAGTGAAATCACATGGACACACTGCCTTCACTGTTTCTGTGAGTATGGGGCAGAAAGGGCACCGTCACTGCTTAGCGAGTCTCCAGACACAGCAGAGTGTTTTCATGAGTTACACACCTCACTGCACACTTCACTGCACACCTCACTGCACACCTTACACATGGCCTATATCCTGCTTTTTATTGTTTTCAAAAAACTTTGTTTTAAGCTACCCACCTGGATAAAGAGGAAAAAAAACAAAGAAATTATTCCCATTCAAACATGAGCCCAGCTGGGTTAATGAAATACCTGAAATATAAGGAGGAGTGGCCCACTTCCCTCAAATCCCACTTCTGAGTACTCCAGTTCCCTCCTGCAATTTGAAGACCTGCAGCTAGGTGAACTGGTGACTCCACACTCAGTGGCCAGTTTATTAGGTACACCTGTTCAGTAATGCCAACAGGCTGCTTCTCTAAATAGGAGTCTAGCTGCCACTAAATACATAGAACATGAAGCCAAGGTCAAGAGGTTCAGTTACCATTTAGCTGAGCATCAGCACAGTGAAGACGCCTGATTGAACGTTACGTGATTATTGCCATTCATGCTGCTTCCAACGTCTTACAAATGGCCGCTTTCCTGGGGTTTCCACAGCATGCAGAGATTGCAGAGACTGATGGACAGGAATGACATCCACTCAACGGCATTATTGTAGGCCAAAACACCTTATTAAAAAGAGAAGTCTGAAGAGAATAATGGCCAGAAACACTAAAATGTCAGGATTGGTAGCGATCCGGCCCTGTCCCATGTGACCTCTCCCTGATTGGCCAGCAGTTCGCTGGTCGTCCCGCTTGGTGTCATCCTGTTGTGTTTCGCTGCTCCCTGGCTTGCTGCCTGCTGTACTGTAATGGGCTTCATCCATCCAGACTTCTTATTTGTTGTGGGTTTGAAGCTGGCCGGCCTCAGTAAACATTTATGTTATTTTGGGGTTTCATGTTTTCTTTGTGTATCATTTATTTGTTACAGTTCCTTGTTTTGTTTCCTGTGTGTAGTACGTTCACTTTCCCTTGTTTTGTTTCCTGTGTGTAGTACGTTCACTTTCCCTTGTTTTGTTTCCAGTGTGTAGTACGTTCACTTCCCCTTGTTTTGTTTCCTGTGTGTGGTATGTTCACTTCCCCTTGTTTTGTTTCCTGTGTGTGGTACGTTCACTTTCCCTTGTTTTGTTTCTGGTGTGTAGTACGTTCACTTCCCCTTGTTTTGTTTCCTGTGTAGTACGTTCACTTTCCCTTGTTTTGTTTCCTGTGTGTGGTACGTTCACTTTCCCTTGTTTCGTTTCCTGTGTGTAGTACGTTCACTTTCCCTTGTTTCGTTTCCTGTGTGTAGTACGTTCACTTTCTCTTGTTTCGTTTGATGTTTTGAACCTTCTGTTTCTGTTAATTGACCCCACCTGTTCCTCGTTACTCCTATTTTGTAATAACCCACACCTGTCCCTTGTTAACCCTTGTTATCTGTGTGTATATGTGTACCTGTCCTTGCCTTGTTTCTTCAGTTGGTCATTGTCGCTGTTTCTGTCTGATTATCAGTTGTAGTTACCCTATGTTCGTTACTGTAGTTTTTCCTGTGTTCCTCCCTTCCATTAGAATTACTGTTCCCTGTGTCGCGCCGAAGCCTTGGTTCCGGTTTTATCAGTTTTGTTTCGACCCCTCGTGGTCCTTTTATTGGTCCTTTCTGTTTCGTTAATCCAGCTCTGTTTGTCGAGAGCCGTCTCTCCTTACAGGAAAGGTAACAAATGTAACGGCTCCGGTATGCAGAATATGCCGAATGGCTTCTCTCAACACACAAGACATCTACCATCAAACAATAGCAGCGGAGAGTTTGGTATTGGGGGGGGCACATCTTAATAATTCAAGTACAAAAATCTATTTTTCAGGGTGATGAATGCATACAAATTTAATTTTGGGGTGTCTACATGAGTATTATAGGTTTCAATGTTGCTATTCTTGAAGCAGTTTGGCAGGTAATATCCTACCAGTACTAAGTAGACGTACCTAATAGGGTGGCCAGAGTGTGTGTATACTGGCTATAAATGTGTGAGCCCTGACACACAAGATGGTTGGTTGGCTGAAATGTAAATGGCCTCTGCTCCACATTATAGGTTAAAGGGGAAAAGGACGGCGAAAGCAGGAGGACTCGGTGTGAGATAAATGCCGCGCAGTCTTTCCGCTACCGGTTTGCCACACCCTTTTCACCCATGCTGCTCTGCGGAGACCTGTGCTGCCTCGTTGATGAATACACGGCGCGAGGTGGCCCCCCCCCACCTTTATTATTTGTTTATCCACAGCGCTGGGCTCCAGCCTGGCCAATCAGAAGGGGCGTGCTGACTTGTGAGGGCGGCTCGAGGAGGTGGCAGGGATGCTGAGCAATGCCACCGCAGCAGACAGGAAGGCCACACGCAGGGACGCCCCCCCCCCGCCCTGCGGTGATGGGCCACGCGGCATGTGGCCCACACCCATCTGCACGGCCCCCACCCACCTACCCCAGAGCCACC
>JAODKF010000038.1:1956340-1977126 GCA_026779585.1 Mormyrus proboscirostris | reverse complement strand
CGATTAAACCCCGTTTTCCACGTCCGTCTGGCTCCGCTCGCTTCTGTGCCTGCTTGCCTGCCCTGAGAACGTCACACCCAACACAATTGTTTCTAATCTGATTAAAAGTATGAAATAGACTAGGAGCATGATTATGTACCAGAAATATCTTGGAAAATATACAATATTGTCAAAGACCACAATGAAATTGAATGTGTGACCTGAAATAGAGGTTGCAATGGCTTCTTCATGACAGCAGATTAAATAGTATGAAAGAACACATTCAAAGTCAGTGCATGGTTCTACATAGGCCTTTATTCATGAACCAATTTTGCTCTTTACCTTGTATAACCCATTGGTCGGTATCTGTTTGAAAACCAGAAACTGAATTTGTGTAATAATCACAATTAACTGAAATTTAATTTTCTGTGTCTTTAGTTTTTAGATAGATCATAAACAAATGGTGTGATTTTTCCCGGAAATAGTACATTTACTTGGTCAAAATAGGTGAGAAAAGCTGCTGAAATTCATCACGTACAAAGCACTGTGCACTGTGTGTGCTGTTTTTGTGCCTTGTCCGCTTGGCAATATATCTTTGTTGTCCATGCATTGTTTTTGCTGCTGTATGCACCAGTATACCATATTAATAACATGGGCCTTCTCTATTTGGTCACCTGACACCTCTGACACCTGAGTTCACATCTCTGCCAGGGTTCCGTGTGTGTGGAGTCTGCATGTTCTCCCGTGTTGTTTCCCCCAGGTGCTCCAGTTTCCCCGCACAGTCCAAAAACATGCTGAGGCAGATTGAAGTTGTCAGATTGCCCATAGATGTGTGAGTGTGCCCTGCGATGGTTTTGCGCCCCATCCTGGGTTGTCTCTTGCCTTACATCCATAGGCTTTGCCCCCCCCCCGTGACCCTGAATAGGACAAGCGCTTTCAGAAAATTGATGGATGGATACAGAACGTTCCTTTAATTCGGGTAATTAGTCTTTGGCGCCATCTATTGGTTAAAAAGATTTTAGCCCACAATGTCAGGGGAACGCACATTCTGTTCATTCCGGACTGTTTGAAGTAATTATTTACCTTGTATGGACCCTCATGTGTCACATCATTCAAAATGAATATCCCTGAAGATCGTATACCAGAAATCTATTGGAAAATATACAATGTCTTAAAAAAATGGCCAACCTATATTGGAACGATAATTAAAGTCAGATTTCCATCTCCCCATGCCCAGTGTCGTCGTAGGGTTTCCCCCGGGTTTTTCTCAGGAAGATGAGTTGCCAAAATTGTCCATATTTGGGAATGCTGTGTGAATGGTGTGTGTACCCTGTGATGTGTTGGCACCCCGTCCGGAACCCCCGCGACCATGCATAGGGCAAGACAAAATGTAATGGATGTCATTGGAAGAAAATATCAGGCAACGTCATAGGTTTCCGTCGCTGCAGCGTACATCCGAATTAAATAACGAAGGAATCACGTTAATAGAAACGATTCGTACATATGAAGTACGTTAATAATTACATCTGGGGAAAAACTCCTTCATTCATATATTCATAAGAAAACAAGGCTGTAATCAATGTTACCATTTAGGCCTACAACACGATTTAAATGGAATAGGCTACCAGTCTTCCTACCTAGTAGCCTTTTCAACCCTATTATACTGTAACATCATGCCATTGTTTTTAGGTGTTGATGTCTTGACATTGCATTTGTATTATTGCAGTAGTAAACATGTGTAACATACATTTTTATGGCAATTATTTAAGCAGATTCTCTTGGCACGTACGTTAAATGCAAGGACGTCCTCGGCGCGAAACCGTTCCAGTTGGCCCTTCCCTTCCAAATAATACCTTTGCTGAGGTTTCCTTCCTGTGTTGATATATAGTGTTTTCACACCGCCGACATCATCCAGGAAGTTTGCTATTTACAATATAGCATTAACTGAACCTCCTGTTTACGACAACAGTGCTAATAAGCTCAATGTTAGAGTAACAATGAGTTTATTGGGGCTTTTGTACGAACCTTCTGTGTGCCACTTAACTCACGTTCATCCGTCCTTTTTTGGTAACAGCTACAGCAATCGATTATAGCACAGCAATGGAGGAGTTAACCATCCATCAGATTAGTATCTATGTTCATACACTGAAGTTGCCAAATCACCATTTGAAAAAACCCACCCAGACTGCAGGGACAGAATTCAAAACCTGTATCTCTGGAGGTCTGAGGGACCTGACACCATGACATCAGTTGGGCCATCTGTCTTCCATAGTCACTTATCCAAAGCTGGGTTGCAATGACCCTGAAGTCTAGCCCAGGAAGGACTTGACACTAGACAGGGGACAAAGTCACACACACACTCACACACACACACGCACACAGTCAGGGCAAAATTCAAATCCACAGCCCTGCAGTTGTCAGGCTAGAGTAATACCCACTGCACTAAACCATGACTAGATTGTAAAAATTTTTTAATAAAACAATAATATTTATTTATAAATATGACGAACCAAGGTTGCATTCTAGCTTAGCAGGATTGTGCTTTTAGAGTATGTACATCCCTCCCAAAAGAGTCTCCCAGAATGCATTTGGATCAAAGCGGCTCGTGGCCAGAAAGTGACCGAGCTAAATTTTGAGCTGAAGGAGAGCAGACCCAGCCAGGGCAGGGGAGCACGGCGTCTCACACCCTATCTTACTAATACGGGAATGATATGTTTAGGATCATTTCACTCCCAAGGTAATTTGAATAAAATAATGTAGTATGTGTGTAATAGCAGTAATGGTACGCATAAGTATGTGTGTACAGGCATCTTCCTGTGGCCGTGCACCTCGTCGTGAATCTCCCTCTGCTTAGCGAAATGCATTCATAACATTTTAACTGATTTAAAAAAATCAATTTGAAAAATAAAGAAGAAACTGTTGTGAATGTATGATTTTGTATTATTTTTATGTGCTCAGTATCTTTGCAGCCACACACTAATTACAAATGTAATATGATCACATATCCATCTATCTTTCGTAAACAGTTGTTCAGTACAGGGTCACGGTGAACTGGCAGCCGGTCCCAGTTGGCGCAGGACGTAAGGCGGGGAATACCAAGGAAGGTGTGTCAGTTTGTGAGAGGGAACACGCACACACATGCTCACAGACGCTCACACACGTGCACGCACTCACAGACGCTCACACACAATCACACACTCTCGCAGACGCTCACGCACGATCTCGCACACTCACACACAATCACAGATGCTCACACACAATCACACGCTATCAGGGCTGGATTTTGGAGAGTGGGAGCCTTGGGCTAAACACAAGCCTTGTTGGGGCCTTTCTGACAGCATAAAATGTTGCTGTAACAAGCAGAAAAACAACCAGGCTCCTATGTTACAGCCCAGATTAGCGGCGCGTAATCTTGCCTTGCACACTATGAGCAACTTTAGGTGCACCGTTTCCTCTAAAATGCATATTTTTGGACCTTTCAAACAGCTTTTGGGAAAAACCTGAGAGAGCTCACATGAACATGCCATGAAAACACAAGCTCCCCAAACACAGAAACAGGCCAAATCTGAACTAGGCACGCGGAGGTTAATGCAATGATGCAGCTGCCATAACACTATGAGAAATATATGCTACACGACTACAGGAGGACATAAATGGATGAAATAAATGGAAACACCACATGAAAAATGACGTAAAATGGCACGTAATTAAAAGTAGAAGTAATTAAATTGCAATTACAAGTACAGCTACCAAAGGTCATTTGATGCCAGTGAACAGTATGTGGCAGGTGTGAAAGTGGGTTTTCAAAACACCATGTTGTAGTGAGTGACTCAGCGAGCTTAAGTCCAACAAAGGACAGTCACATGTCCGAGGGCCCTTCAGCGGCCCCGGGGGCCACATGTTGGCTGACCCTGCATTGTGATCCCCAAGCAAATGGAGGGCAAGATGGGGTCATTTCAGTGTGCCTGTACTTGTACTTGCGCAAATGGCAAATAAAGGATTTATCAAGTAAAAGAGGCCTGAAGTAGTTGGTGGCTGAATTGCATGTGCATCAGTCATAAAAATCTGTTTAATGCGTCAAAGGGAATTATTTCAAAAATCATGACGCCATTTGCCAATAACGGACAAACCACACTGACAAAAAACGGGAACAAGTCAAAACCCACTGACAGGGACAGTGAAACAACCCCAAGAGTGTGGATCAATAACCAGATGCTGTTGGAGTATGGATCAATAACCAGATGCTGTTGGAGGGGCCACAATTTATTCCTCAGATTTTCCAACATGTAGATGGGTACATTTGAAGAAACGCAAATGATAGCCTCAGGTCATATAGTAGGAAGGACCTTTATGGTACGGAAAGCCGTTTTGCGGAAGTCACGAAGGTTTCCATGGTCGCCTCAAACAACAGATCTAAACATCAGTGAACCTTATTGGGAGATTCTGTGGCGTGCAGTGAGACGTAGGTCTCCACCTCAAAGAACTCAAAGACACTTTTCTTCAGGGCCAGGCAATTCCATAGGCGACATAGGCGACCGCCTAGGCGACCAACTTCTGAGGGGGTGCTGACTTGCACGTGGCCTGTACCGTGAAATTAGCTTGATGCTAGAAGGATATTGACCTCTCTGGTGCTGCCTGGACGTCTATGCAACGCAGGGCACCAACTTCACAGCCAATTTCACTGTGTGTTAGACTGGAGGCACCATGCAGTTGTGGTGTGGGGGCAGGGGAACCGGGACAAGGGCGCTGTAAGGTTAACAGTGAGAGGAAGAAGAGCAACATTTCAAAATGAGCAATGTTTGGTAATAGGGACATCAAATGATTTGTTTATGTGAATTGTAATTAATCGCATATAAACCCGTGTTGCAGTCTTGTAACTCTTATCGCTGCACATTTGCTTTGGCCTCGGCTGAAGCAGGCGGGGGTGGGAGTGGTTGGGGGGGGTGGAAGCGCCCCGGTGATGTTTGCCTCCGATGCCATATGGGCTCTGATCAGCCCTGCCGTCACTCCTGCTTCACAGCCCAGCAATCCAAGGCCTGTAGCTGCTCTGAAGGCAAAGTGTGGCCATATTCCTTGTTTGGTCCTTCATATGAATGTTTTTTTCCCTATTATTTTATCTACCTGTGTATAGATATAATCTTATAATAAAATGTAAGTTTATTACTATATAATGAATATTTTCCATGCCATCTTTGTTAGAGCAATAACAACAGTACTTTTATCAGATTGAGCATGCAATTAATGTATCTATTGACTGTATTCACATTTCTTTAGTATGCGTTTTTATACAATGCATATATTAATTGTACTTTTATTTATTTAAATACTGTAAAAGCAAATTCTTTTTTGACTGGTTAAACCGGTACATCATACATGTGTGCCGCATATTTAAATCTTGTTTAAGGAAAAAATCAAACAAATTTTGGTTACACAACAAAAGAAAAAAATTATGTGGGTATTTTGGTGCTATATTTTGGTTAGACGAATGTGAGTCCGTTATCAGGGGAAATAACTAGACGCCTAAGCTTTCCTGTTAAATGGATGTTTGCGCAGAGCCACTTGCATAATAAATCCTCCATAGCTGTAAATTATGGGAGATTAATGTACATTACAAAATGATACCTTTGGAAGGAAGAATCCGTCCCTAATAGCCGGAATTCCTGTTCCGTTCGTCACATGGAAATATATAACAATGTGCTATTCATAAAACATCTGTTTACAAAACGTTGATGAATGAGTTGAGTGTTTCTATCATTACCGTGTATTTGGTAATTACACGCAACAACATATACATCTATATATGTATTATCTATATAGAAGCAATTAATAATCAAATATTTTTTCGATTACTTTCGTGAGCATTTTGAAATTGTGTATTTTAGATCTGGTTTGTCATTGCTTTTATTATAAATCTACGGGCCAGTTTTTTCCCCCTTCCCCCTTTTCTGACTTCCTACTTATTGTTTACCTAATGTTATTTCCTTTAAGGAACTCTCGGCCTTGGACTCAGTCCCCTCTCAGGATAATTACTGGAAACCGAATGAGGGCGTAGAAGAGGCTCTTATAACGGGCCGAGAGCATAGAAAACGATTGGATGCGAGGGTGAAGAGGAAGCCTCCCATTGGCGGAATCAAATGTCCGTCTGGGGAAAGCCGCCGCCCCTTTAAGTTTGAAACTTTTAGCGAGGAGGGGGTCTGGTTACAAGCGTCTGTAACCGATCCAAGACGGCGAGCGGCGGAGGGGGAGCGAGTGAGAGGCGGCGGGGGTGAACGGAGAGACAGCGAGAGAAAAGGTCTTCAATTATTTACGCAGCCCTGGTTACCTGATACTGACAACTGCAACGTCGAATAATTAGAGAAGGACCGCTGCCGTGAGAGAGCACCGTCGGCGGAGGCGCTGCGGTCGCTGTAACAATGAAGCTTCGGGATTTATCTGGCTTTTGAGTTTTGTAGACGCTGCACCGCTGGAGCGCGGCTCCCCCCCCTCCCTCATCAAAAACGGGTCCGGTTCGAGCACCAGGCTGAAAGGTAAGAGCGGCGTGGTCGGTCCGGCAGCCGGGAGGCGTCCCGTGTGGGCGCCCTGGCCGCACACCTCTGTCCTGCTCCGCCAGCGCGGTAGGTGAAGGCGCGATGCGGAGGGCAGGGCTCCGGCTTTGCGTGCGAGCCCTGGCGCTGCTGATGTGCGGCGACCGGCCGACGGGCATCGCTGTCCGCTGGCCAACGGAGCTCCGTAATCTCAACTGGCTGGCTGTCAGCCCTCCGCGAGGGTTTATTCCCATTTTTGTTGTTGTTGTTGTTGTTTTCTTGCGCGTTAATCATTTCAAGTACGGTAACTAAGTAGTTTGATTGCTTTTTCAGTTTCATTATATGAAAACACCTTAGCCATCTGTCCGCCGCTCTTGAGCTGAATTCGGGGTTAGGTGCTGTCACCGTATCGGTACCACATAGCGCTACCTGGCTGGATGGGCAGCTGTCTGCCCCGTACTGCGTTTTTCCACAGCTGTCTTTTAAAAGCATATTTACTACGTTTACTACTTAACTCATTTCAAGACTTTGAAGAAATTTTACATTATTCAGGAGTATAATAACTTATTATTAATATAATTGCACATTTATTTTAGCCTGCATTCTTTTTTCAGAATGCTGACGTATTATTATAGGGAAGTGGAATAATTGTTTCAAATAACTATTTTGCCTTTAGTCATCTTACATCAAGCATAAAACGCGTGTTTATTATTGAATGATTAATTGCATATTAAATCTTTTAGTATTCTCGACAGGAGCAGCCTATGCTTTCTGCATCGTCGAAATGAAGATATTTATGAACATTTTTTTGTCTTATTCGCAAATGAGACCGAACTGCGCTTCTCCGATGTGTTCCATTTCGCTTTGGCGTCCCGCCATTGACAGGACGTGTCATTTTACACTTTGTTACAAAATTGCTCTAATCTGGTCAGCATCCCCTGTCGCCCTTTGGAGTGGTACGTGAAACCTTGGTTTTTATACAGCAATCCATTACTGCTCAGTATCAGTATGAGTTTAGTGGTATGTTAAGCAGTACAATTTTCCGTGACTGTCGAAAGAACTGTTGCTATACCATCAACCAGAAACACCACCCCGCTAACAAAACCGAATATCAGAAAAACAACATGTCGAATATTATTGTGCGCTTTTGCTTTCTGTCCGTTTTGTGTGTGTTACACGCAGTGACTCATTTACAGACGGCAAAGTTCATCCGGGACGGCCGCTTCGCCGTTGCCGTGGTAACGCACGCCGCCCGCTAGCGCTGGGAGCTCCGCAGTAAACACGTTAGGAAGGTCAGCAGACCCGCTGATTGCTACACAAGAATGTGGCCGCCAGCAACCGTTATTTTACTCCGTGTTTCCTTATAAAAGTGGCAGTCTTGCTCTAGTCTACTTAGATTACCTATTTGTTTTTTTTTTTTGCCTTGTGCCCAATACAGCTTGCGATAGGCTTTAGCTAACCCGATAACCTTATACTGTGTAAGTGGTTAGAAGATGGATCAATGCATGATGATGGTAATAATCATCACCATAACTTAATGATAATAAATAATAATAATAATAATGTGTGAACTCAGGAACTTCGGAAAATCTTGGCTATACAGAGCATTTATAAGTTATTTGAGGATTTGTGTTGTCAAAGTTATTTAATTCAGCGTAAGGTTGCGTTTAACATTTTCTTATATACTGTCCCTTTGCATAGAGGGTTTTCAGATTGTTAACCACTAGAATCATTATCATTAATATTATTATTGTGGAAACAACCATCTTGGGGTCCTGGCATCCTGCGTTTGTTCAGCTGGAATGTGCCGTTTGTGTCCCGCCGTATCCGCTTGCATTCTTTTCATTTCTCCTGTTTGTACATTGTCTATAACAATTACTCCAGCTGTTCTGAAAATCCATGTCCTTTTTGAATAAAGCTTTGTTAGTTTTTTCTGCCTAAAATGTTGACTGGCATTTTCCCACCTATATTCAGACCTGAATTTAATGGCACGGTGAGTATTAGGAAATCTAAGTGGGTACTTTAAATTGCGCTGCTGCCTGTGAGTGGAATTCACTTTTCTTTGGCAGAAATTCTGCATAAGCACACTGCCATACAGAGTGCTGGGTTGCATGTGCTGCTCACAGCAGTGTATTGGTGAGCATACAGCTTCACCTCGTCTTTCACCATGCTGTCCAGCTCCCCGGGATGGGAGGAGAAGGAGGTGAACAGCTTCTACAACTGCTGATGTCATCTGGCTTCTGCTCTGGGTCAAATTACAGCCCATCACCTTGTTTGTGTTTTCATAATGAAGTTCAGATAAACGTTATGTGTGCTCTTATAATGAAAGACTGTGTACTCAGCCATTTATGAGGTATTAACCAAGTAGATGTGTAAGGCACCGCTCAGCTGTGCTTATACTGCTGTAATAAATTGTAATTCTTTACTCTGTGAACTTGCAATACAACAACAAAAAATAAACACCCTAGCTCCTAGGAAACGGTAAACGTGGCTGAGGTTGTGAACAGGACACTCTACCCTTTGCAGAACATTTTAATTGTAGTTTACGGTAGGGGCATATGTAATTATTAATCTACAGCAGAACATGACACTGTCTAGCCTGAAGAATCGGATCGTTCGTTTGTGACTGAAAATAATGAGGGATTGTGCAGTTTTAAGGTGAAGGCAGCACTTAGCAGATAAGACAAGATACCTACAGGAATGCAGAAGGGTATGTGGAAACGGTTAGCCAGAGAGCCGTTTGAAGAGAGGCTACAAGGGCGGTGTGTCGTCAGTGGTCACTTCATTAGGTACCCCCAGCTGGGCCTGGTGGGTCCAATTTTCCCTTCAGAACCACATAAATGTAGAATGAGTTATACTCTCAGAGAAGCCCTCCTGTTCCCTTCAATTGTACTAAGCTGTGAAGTAGAAATCGTTGTTGACAACTATATGTTGTTGATACTATATGTATTCAGTTGGAGCCCTATGATAGGAACAGACTGTTTGCATTAGCATGCAAGTATATCTAATGAATTGGTCATTGAATATAAGTAAAACCATAAAAGTAGGTAGGGAAACACTGAGTGGATGGCAGAAAGCATTGGGTTCGAACTAGGGTTAGGCTTGGAAGAACTGGGAACAAAAACACCTGAATTCAGCACAATTATTTTATATCAGGTGGAGTGGATGCATTTGCTGTTTACAGAAACTTAAAAAGTATACTCTACCATTCCAGAAATAGGATTCTGTGGTGTATAACAAAGAACAAAACTGAACTGAGACCTGGAATTTTAAATATTAGGTCACATGACTCTGCTCATCCAATAGAAAAATGGTAAAAATATAAATCAGGTGTGCCATCCTGATGCATGTGTTTTGTGGTATAAAAGCTCCATCGATCCATCTTTCCAATACACTGGGTCATCGGATGGTGTGAAACAGGCTGGTAGAATCATATAATTATATAATTGACACGTACGCATAATCTAACTCACAAGAAGAAGAATAAAAATGTCCTCCTTAAGAGTCACACCAAGGCAGAACAAGGTTTTTTTTTTTCTTTTTAGAATGATTTTACTTTACACAAGAAATAATTAATCCTTTAAGGAGTCTATTACAGACAATGCTAGTGAAAGGTTCTGTGAAGTATTTTTACTTGTAACTAGATGACAAACTATGACGGGCTGCAGGGGGAGGCGGGGGAAGGCGTCCAGGTGCAGCCACTCACTGACTTCCTCACCTGAAACGATTTGTGTGAATAAGCTGCCTTCTCTAGCATTGCAGAAGGCTTGTTGGTCTGAGCAAACGGGCCGCGGTAGCTTTTCCCTTTTTCACGCGATACGTTTTGCTGAGCATGGAGGAGGAGGCGGCTACGTTAGATATCCTGGAGGGTGAGCGATTAGGAGAACGTCCCGAGATTCCGGAATGATAGGCGGTCGGTTATTAACTCCCCAGTGTGTCGGTGTACTTGTACGCTGGGTTTTAAGATCTTACCCAGTGGCTCCTTGTTTGATTTTATGCAGATATTACAATATAATTCTTCTTCAGTTTATTCATTCATTCCAAATATTCATTTTTGCTTAAAAAACTGGCTAAATTCAGATTATTGGCTCAGGCTTTGCCAAGGTATGGCAAATGGACAAGAGGCCTTTAACATGAACGCCTAAGAGCTGTTACTCCATGAAAGACACTGTTTGCTTTATATTCACACATGAATCCCAATTTGTACCCTACATTTTTAAATAGTTTTAAAAAGTGGAAAAGACTTTTCTGATTAGGGTGTGAGGAATTTGTGTCATTCATTGGCTTTGTGTGAGTGTATACTCCAGAGTACACATCAGATCTTCAGCAGGAAATCCTTTGACTTAAGCAAGATAAATATAGACTTTATGTTGCAGTATTACTCATGAGTTTTCTTTAACAGGTCCTTGATGCGAGTGGGATTAATGAGTCCCTAAAATTAAACTGAACCGCACCGAACAAAAAAAACTTAATTTTAAATGCACACAATTGTTATGGCTTGGTTTTTTGATGGGGGCTCGTCTTGATTTATAATTAAAATATTCATTAAATGCAGTATGACTTTAAAAGGGTTGGGAGGCTTTAATGGGGAAGTACACTTACCATTGTCTACGGTGTCAAGGAACACCCCTGTGTACAGAAACCTACAGTAAGAAACAGCTTGTATTAAAAAGCCTACTTGTCAATTTTTGCTTTCTACAGAGTACAATGCCTTTTTTGTTTAGTGTGATTTGTTTTTTTTTCCCTCAACTTTTAAGAGTGGAAACTTGTTTTATAAAGGTCATTTGTTGTTGCGACTCTGACCTTAAGCTGTTTTTTTTTTGGTCTCATGATATTCAGCTGTTTTCTTCTGGCTTGAACATGAAGATATATTTGTACAGGTCCCAGACTGCTCTCTTACTTATGGAAAGCTGAGTAATTTCATTTTAAACACTTGTATGAGCCATTATATCTATTACCAAACCAGGGGAGTAGAAATGCTTTATTTTTTTCCTTCATTGAGTTAATTGTCCCATTTATCACTGCCTCATATTTATAAATGGAGTTGCAGCTTTATTTGAGGAGGAGCAGTGTGTAAGCAGAGGGTTTGGCCGTACAGCTTCTTCAGACCGTTCTCTGCCTTCTTTCCTCTTTCTAGATACCATGGACTCCTTCAGCACCAAGAACCTGGCCCTCCAGGCTCAGAAGAAGCTGATGAGCAAGATGGCTACAAAAACCATGGCCAACATGTTCATCGACGACACCAGCAGTGAGGTGTTGGATGAGCTTTACCGTGTGACCAAGGAGTATACCCGCAATCGAAAGGAGGCCCAGAAGATCATCAAGAACCTCATCAAGATGGTGGTGAAACTGGGCGTGCTTTACCGCAACAACCAGTTCAACAGCGAGGAGTTAGTGCTGGTGGAAAATTTCCGCAAGAAGGTGCATACCCTGGCCATGACTGCAGTCAGCTTCCACCAGATTGAATTCACCTTCGACCGACGGGTCATGAGCAATATCCTTAACGAGTGTCGTGAGCTGCTGCACCAAGCCATCAACCGCCACCTCACGGCGAAGTCTCATTCCCGTGTCAACCATGTGTTCAACCATTTTGCCGACTGCGATTTCCTAGCCGCACTGTATGGTCCGTCGGAGATCTACCGTCCACACTTGCAAAAAATCTGTGATGGCGTTAACAAGCTGCTTGACGAAGGCAGCCTTTGACCCCCGGACATTTGTGCTGCTGCTTCTGTTTTAATAAATGTCTGTGGACATTTTTATGTTTTTTCGTTTGCTCCACAAGTTACACTGTGTATAGAACCCATGCATACAAGTCTGGCCCAGAGGGTCATTTCCTCCTTGAATATGAGAACTAAATACTTGTTGGATAAATGTAAAAAATCAAGGTTCAGAGCATGGTTTTCAAAATTCTTACATCCTCTTCTCTCTAGAGCTGTTTCACAAGACTACTTTCATATTCTGCTGTTAAGTTTGTTCACTCCCGTTGAAGTGAGATGGTCACTGTAGAAGTGAAGTGTTGTAGCTGACAGGTTGTGTCGTGTAATAAATCTCATGAAGGTTTTTATATGTTCAGTGAACCCTTTTCACTGCCAAAGATCCCGGAGTACCTTTTTTTCTGAATGTTCATTTTTCTGAGTGTTGGAGAGTCAGACCGGAAGACTGGTAACTATGAAAAGGGAAGCATCAGAGATCTTCTGTTTGCAGGCCCTGGAAATGCTTTGTTTAATGCAAGATAAGCCGTCTGTGAATTGCTCAAGCAAGTGTTAATGGAGAAGTTCAAAAAGCAGCTTTATCTGGTTCATCCTTTTGCTGTTTCTGTTGCGATTCAGCCCCTTCCCCCCCATCTCAAGCCGTGTCCTGCCGATTCAAGCCCCTTACCACTGCTCAGTGTGACCAAGGACAATGATGGGATATGTTCTCCTGACGTGATTCTTACTTCATACTTTAGCACATGAGTGATCTCTCCTGTTGTTGATGTGATTTACTTGCTTATGAACGCCTTCAACCATTTTTTTTTTTTTCGCTTTAGTGTAAGGAAGAAGCACTTACTTGCACACATGAGCATGAAGTACTATGATATGCACACAATAATTCAGCTAGTTAAATGGACAACTGTTTTATGACAAGCCATGACCCCAGCCTTTAAAAATGACATTTAAGGGTAATCTGTATGTTTCAAACCTTTATCCAAAATCTAACTCCTGCGCTTAACCTCGTTTTTTTTTTGGGGGGGGGGGGTGTTATCTGTGTGTCACTGTACATACTACTTGACTGTTCTTGGACGCCTTTTACTAGCTGGAGGGTCATGGACGTGTGACAGTTTTAGAAAACGTGGCGTCTCAGGGTAAATATCTTGAGGTTTTTGCTTGTTAAAGTCAACAGTTGCTCTATCGTGAATTCCATTTTCCACAACCTAATGTGCTGATGCTATTATTTTCCATGATATTATATATATATATATATATATTTTTGTATTTAGTTCTATGTAATCTTGTTTTGTTTCATTTAGACTTTCCTGGTTTTTCTGAACAAATATCTGTAAATGGTGGTTTTAGTGCCTTTTCTAATCTAAAAATATCTGAATGACTTATTTTTTAAGAAATAAATTGTTCATCTTTTCTGTAATGGCTCAGGGAACAGTGAATGTAAAAGCCCTGTTTGGGCCCCAGAGCTTATTTCATGCCCCCCTTTGCTTGTCTTGTTACACAGAGCTGCAGGGTTTTTCTGGTTTTACACATTCTCTTACAGACTTTTTCTGAAGTTTCCAAAATTTGTACTTTAACAACATAATGGCCCATCAAGGAGGCTTGCCAGTCAGGGTTAAGCGCTGAGATCTGTGTGAAAGTTTCATTTTATCACATTTCCGGCCAAACTTTCTTCCTGCTCCACATGAAGCGATTCTTCTTTCAAGAACGTCAGCGATGGCATGATAATTAAATGGTTACAGAACAAAAGTGCAACATCACAAGGAAGAATATTAACGTTTTAATGATTCATAAAAAGAGCTTTCAAGTGGACAATTATTGTGGTAAATTGTAAAAGCACATATAACTTGAAAGAGCTTGGCAAATGTGTCTCCATAGAAACATGGTTGTGAAAACAGCCAGTATTTCTAAATGATCCAAAAATATCTGTAGCTGAAATTCTTTAGAAGGGAGATGTGCACCTTAAATAATCTTACGTTCTTTTAGCAGGACATCATAGAAACACTGCTCTACTCCTGCTTAGATTATTTGTTTTAAATACATTTGTCTTTTGGCTGCTTTTGTATTTTTGGTGAAAAATAACAGCTGTCATTCCTTTACTTGCAGACTTGCCGTCACGACCTTGAATGGTTCGTTATTTTAGTCTATTTTGATGTATCATTTTTGAAAGAAGTCACATCTAAGCCAGAATCTGGAAACTCGTGTCCTAAGGTTAATTAACAATAGTTTCTATTGGAATTGCTTTCAGTTCAATCTTTTTTTTTTTTTGTCTTTTTTTTTAAGTATTTTACATCATGCCTTTAAATATATATTGTTTAAGATTTGTAATTGCCCCGGAAGCATTCTTGGATAGGTACAAAATGCTCTATGGTTATGTGTGGCTATGTGGGATTTGCTTCCATTTAAAAGCAGCATTAAAATATAATTGACAATTCATTATTTTGCCTTATTACCTTGAACAGCATTTTCCTCCGTGTCTCTGTGTATCCATAAGAGGGATTGCATTAGTCTGTATTTTAGTTACTTTGTATTAATTAAATGCAAATACACTTTAGGATTCCCATTCAACATAAGGTTATCTTCAGTTTCCCCATCATGAAATGAACACAATGGTCTGGTATCGTATGTTATGCTCAGTGTTTCTGTCACGTTTTACAAGCACAGGAATGCAGCCTTTGTGAGTTAGTGACGTATAGCCAAGCTGCTCTCTGTATTTCTCTCTCTTGTGTGTCCGTTATAGGATTAACAATAAAGGAGTCACACCACAGCATTTCCTATGCTGAGACAATTTATTAAAGCTTAGATTAAAATATACCAGTGATAGATTTTGTTGTAGGTTCAGGAACAGGACTTGAGATAAAGCTTAAATTAAAATATACTAGGGATGGATTTTGTTGCAGGTTCAGGAACAAGACTTGCGATAAAGCTTAAATTGAAATGTACTAGTGATAGATTTTGTCGCAGGTTCAGGAACAGGGTTTGCGATAAAGCTTAAATTAAAATGTACTGGGGACAGATTTTGTTGCAGGTTCAGGAACAGGACTTGCAACAAAGCTTAAATTAAAATGTACTAGTGATAGATTTTGTTGCAGGTTCAGAAACAGGACTTGCGAGTACCAGGGTGAGCTTACTGATCTGTAAAAATCCAGCTGCATAAACTGGTAAACATGCGATTTCAAGCTAAAACTGGCAGCAGAATTGGGCGTATGTAAAAAAGGTGGCGTTATACAGACCTGCAGGTAAACAATACACAGCCATTCTACGCGCACATTATAATGCGGTCCGACGTGACAGCGTGTCTGTTACCCGCCAGCGTGTCAACCCGCTACCATCCAGATTTACGCCTCATTTGGGGAGCACTACTTGCCTTGGCAGAAATAATATAGTATTATGCCATTACTTATGTATTGATTAACCACAAACTTAATTACATACTGATCTCGTGTTAATGCATCATTAATAAGTCATAATGCATCTTTTATGTCAAGCAGCAGGTATATTTGTTCATGATTTGTACTTCAGTAGTAACTCAGTTACCGCTTATTTGTGCCCCATCAAGTAGTGTTACAGTTATTTAAGTTTTTACTCTTATTTACCGATGGATCCATAATGGTAGATATTCATCTGAATCTTTACTCATTTTGTGGTACTTCAGGCTTGTCCCGTCATGGTCATTTTCAGCTGGGTTTCTTTTGAATTTTCGTACAGGGAAAACAAACAATTAGGAACAAAAAGACCTTCATAGTTAGAGTACAAGCCTCAGTCTATACCCAGAAATCACTAACTCCATTTTTCTCCTCCTTTCCCAGCAAACTGAAATAGTTAAATAGTATCATTGTCCATATCTAAAGCCAATGAGCTACCAAGTTCACTTAGGTGGGTGTGGCCTGCCTTGGCCACTTGCCATGTATCTTATATTGATTTAAGTTGGGGGGGGCCAGCTGCTATGAAATTAACCACGAGATAAGAGAAGAGAGACTATTAGCAATTTATACGCGAGGGTAGGGGGGGGCAAGAGTAACTTTGAAAGCATGAAGCCTGTCAGCTGAGGTACATCATTCTTCCCCAAATGCGTAACTGTGCTCTGGCTGTTTCGCTCTTCACTGCAAACCCCGCCCCCACCCCCCCTGCTAAAAGTTGTGCATCCATGTGAATCCAACAGCGCACAATAGGGAGAAAAATTAATCACTCGTGCTGATAAGCATGTGCTTGTCATGCATCGTAATGTAAAAAACATGGAAGGAATCCAGCAGGGCATTAAAATACAGTCCCGGAATTCTACACTAATGGTGTGTATGGCATATAAAAAAAAAAAAAGTGTCAGTTTCCTTTTAAGGCCTACTCCGGCAATTCACACTTGGGCTCATTCACACATCAGTCCTGCGCTTTTATGTTTCCTCATTAACGCAATTTTTAATACCCCACAAATTTAAGTAGAAACGAGGCTTGGCTTCACGCAGCTGCTCACACTTCGAAAGGAGATCCAGTGCTGCCCGTGCTGTTCACTTGCTGCAGTACAAAAAAATAAAAGAAAAAACAAAAAGACAGCCGACCACACTGACCTGACCTACACACCTCACGAGCAAAGCGACGAAAAATACAATTACATAATGTTTTTAAAAGTACAGCAGCACTGCAATACACCAATCCAGCTTGCTCCTGCGATATTCATTCCACCGTATACCTTATAACACTGCCAAACCCACCCAACCTAGGTAAGCCGAATCCAGTGAGAACCACGCAACATTGCAATTTACTGAATACCTTCCCTTCAGGACATAGCAATACAATATCTGTGCCCAGTATCAGAAGGAAACAGGCTTAATTATTCAAATGAGATTATGCTAGTGTCTATGCATGGACTCCACGAGAATGGAGAACCATCTAATCAGACTAATGTTGGGAAGAGAATTTCTTATCAGGCACGCAATCGATAAACCACAACGTACAAGAGTGTTCAGTGCGTAACAAAAACAGCATACAGTGAATGAGAGCCATTATTTCATAGTGACTGGCATCTCTGACCAATTAGATTAATTAAATTAACTATCGCCCATCGGCAATATTAGATGACGTCTAATCTGATGTTGTGTCTGGAAGGCACCGCCTAAACACTGTGTTGTCAGAGAGGCTGGAAGAAAAACTAAAATAAAAATAAAAAAAAAAAAAACACGGGCTTACCGACGCGATTTTGGAAAACGGAGTGAGGCATAGGCTAGACGCATACGGAGAAAGGCCCTGCAAAGGAGCTCGCAGAGTTGAGTACCAGTGTGCGCGCTTCCAATCTCTCTGCAGACCCACAGCACCTGCACGGAGCTCCACGAAAGCTCATGTGAGTCACAGCGCAGCATTTAATGTGGTCAAAATAAACTAAAAATGCCTGGCCTTGTGGTCGATACGCACGTACTCTACATAACACACATGCTGCCAAGTCCCTGGGAACGCGTTTCACAAATTGAACATTTTGCAATGCGGTGACTGTGTTAAAAAAAGTGGCGCAGGGTGGACACAGTGACGTCAACGACCGACCTGCTCACCGTGGGTCCTCTCAGGACGGCTCTCGGATGGCTTGTAGCGGCTCACGCGACGTTACGACATAAGATGATAACGGCACAACGTTACAGGAACGTGTGGAAACCGTATGAGTTAGGTGGATTTAATTCCTCCTGCCATAGTTTTTCGGTCAGTGGGCTGTTTTGCAATTTTGCCTTGGTGTGGTTCTGCAGAATGTTATCTTTGAGAAAATCTGTCCCCATTGTCAAGGAACTTGCCTCTATCCCTCAGCAGCAGAGGCCAGATAAGGGTGGAGATGGTTCCCTTTTTCTTGCTGTGCCACTTCACCATGACAAGTGTAACACCAATCAGATGTTCAAATAGCCAAACGAGTGGCTTGACTCCATAGCCTGTACCAGCTCCTCACAGGGAAGGAGGATGCATACTCAGAATGGAGACCAGGGTTTGCTTCCACCAGCATTCAGATCCTTAGGTACAAAAAAGTGTCTCCTTATTCAAAATCATTGAGTGTCACCTCCTTTGAGTACGCATCCTTCTCGATCCACTTCACCCAGAAGCATCATGTTAAGATTCTTAATCCGCACCAAACAAAATATACTGTACAGCAATTTACTATTACACGCATCCTCTGCTAATTAAGCTATTTAAACAGTATTGAATTAAGCAACTGCTGTGATTCTAACCAAATACACAAAACGTACCTTGCTATGCTAAACATATAGCCATGCGAGAGAAAGATGCTAAGATTCATGGGTAAAAGATTTGCTGTGTGACACTAATCACCGTTTAGGTGTTCTTACAGGGCCACGTTTACTCGGAAAACCTCAGACACTCTCCAGGGGAGAGATTACACACGGGGCAAACATGGCAAAAGGGACACTTACAGATGGGGGAGCCCGGGAGGTGTGTATGCTGTCCGTTAGGTGTGCCTGCCGTCAGGTCCGCCAGCATCCTCGACTTCTCCTTCCCGGGGGAGCAGTTTCCGTTGCCTAGGAGACAGCCACCAACAAGAGAGATAAGAGCAGTACTACGCGCGAGGGTTCAGAGACTGTGGGAGTAAGCGAAATAGCTCATCATCATCTGAAGGTGATGAAACGGAAGGCATTACATTACCTCAGTTAGCAGGGGATTCTATACTAAGAGAATTATAGAATGTTAGTGCTTTTCTTCTTAATTTGTTACAGCTATTTATTCGAGTCAAATTAATTCACTGCTTTAAGTAAGACCAGCAGTGTGAGTATAAGTCTTGTGGTTGTAGCTGAGTACCATTTGCTGTTTGCTTTCTGACTGCTGCCCTCCAAGTCTGAACTAGTGAGTGAAACCACTACGTAGGAGAGGCAAACCAAGTGAGGGGGTCACATTGACGTTTTAATGCGACCTCCCCAGCTGGTTGGCCTGCTGGCCCACAGACAGTAAGAGACTCAACTCTCTTCCCCCTACCTTTCAGCACCAATGCAAATCGTTCTGGGATTCGAACACCAGTTCACAAAAGGTCCTGACGTATTCAGCTTTAAGCATGGCGAATAATGGGAACAGACCCCTATCGCTGATCTACCTCAGGCCAGGGGGACTCAAGCAGACAAAGACCATACAATATATGTTGTCAACTCTGACTACTGCAAACGCCTCAGCGATCAGCCATATACCGCTGGAATGCTTTTGCCATTGTAAACAGGACATCACTGTCTTGAGATCTTTGGATCTCTAAATAAAAATAATCACCACAGACTTTTGATTGCATTTGCGTTGCCTTCCCACTTTACTGGAAGAAAATGTGCCCTTTGCTGTGGCAAGCACGATCAGAAAATCTTGAAAATATCTCAAAAAAGGAGCACAGCGGTATTATGAAAAAGGCTAAGCACAGACACACACACACACACACACACACACAAACACACAAACACACCCAATTCTGCATGTTCCCGCTACCATTTGCAGAAACTGCACACTGACTGAGGAACTGTCAAACAACTTTTGTGGTGTCACAAAGAAAAAAAAAGAACAAGCTCTAAGGTGGTCTGAAGAATTTCTTCACAGCATTTGACACATTTCGCCTAGTCTGAAGGCGCTATGTGAGGCATTCCACAAACTATGATTTTCTACATCTGCTAAATATTAGGAGACTGCAGTGTTGTGGTTTAAGTGAGCTTCCACACCATCTGCCCTGGTCAGGGCAGCTACTTGTGGTCCATGGGGCACGTCTCCTGACGCATGTGCTCAACTGAGCATTTGAAATGCTCTGTGTGTCTCAGTACATCTCAAAAATGCCAGAGATCAACATTTTGGTATCAGCTGCGCAGGTATCTACCCCAGCAGCTGCTATACCAAGGGTTCCCTTTGTACAAACTTTGGGGCTATTTTCCTTCACGAAAAAAAAAAATATATATATTAATCACATGGATTATTATGGCCTGAAAAACATCAATATTATGCCCATAGTTTCTTCCTTGCTGATATTCTCCTGACATTTTGAAAATCTATTTAAAAGAAAAAAAAAAATTTCATGTTTCTTGGAGACTTATTTAAATACAATTCAAACTACGTCTCCTGGTAAGAACTGCAGTCAATTATGTGGCCAAGAGCTTCCCACCATTATCGGAGAGACAATTAAATGAATATTGCATATTCACCCAATTCAGTTCATATACCTTACAATTCTACACTAAAGCAGTACAACCAGACACTGATGACACGATTATGGTTAAACTCCAGTAAGTGTAGGGCACCTCCTGTTCTTACCTACATATTATACTCCTTGTGTTACCATCACCAATGAATCAATAAAACCTGCCCCATCAGTTTTTCCCATCGCTGCCAGTCAGAGTTGATTTGGGATGAGGAATGTTCCATTCTGGCTAAACGGGTGAGACTAGAGGTGTGCTGTGATTCCTCATGCGGCAAACACTCGGTGAAGAGGGTGCCACCGTGTACCTGTTCCTTCCAGTGCCGGTGCGGGACGTGCCGGTAGCCTGAGCGAAAGGGAAGGGGCGTGTGCCGGGAGACACAATGGCTTTCGCAATCGCCCAGGCCAGCTCCAGTTACACTGGTCTTGGGGGGGGCGGGG
>JAODKF010000038.1:1934296-1946998 GCA_026779585.1 Mormyrus proboscirostris | reverse complement strand
AACATCGCCCAGAGCGTCACACTGCCTCTGCCGGCTTGCCTTCTTCCCATAGTGCATCCTGGTCCCATCTCTTCCCCACATAAATGACGGACACCCAACAGTCCAAACAATGTAAGAGAAAACATGACTCATCAGACCAGGCCACCTTCTTCTATTGCTGTGGTCCAGTTCTGACACGTGCCCATTGTAGGCACTTTTGGCAGTGGACAGGGCAGCGTGGGCAGTCTGGCTGGTCTGAGGCTATGCAGCCCCATATGTAGCAAGCTGCACTGTGTGCTCTATCATGGCCAGCATTAACCTTTTCAACAGTATCTGCTACAGCAGCTCTCCTGTGGGATCAGACCAGACATCAGTGAGTCTTGGGTGCCCATGACCCCATCGCCGGTTCACCGGTTGACCTTCCTTGGACCACTTTTGGTCGGTACTAACCACTGCATACCAGGAACACCCCACAAGACCTGCCGCTTTGGAGATGCTCTGACCCAGTCATCTATCCATCACATAATCCGACTGCTGTGTAATGAGGCAGAATAAGGAGTGTTCAGCTACAAATTGGTTTTTTACTATTTAAAATATTTAAATAAAAACAAGTAGGATTTTCCATTCTAATGTTAAGGTTACAATTGTTTCCATGTAATTTGTCATGGATGAAATAATACAAAACACCATTTTTCTTACTCTGTTTAATTGTTTAATTTTTCACAAGATACCAGCACCTGGTGATCAGGAAATGAGAAGTAAGGCAATAATTACAAGTGACTTTGACATTGCGATGAATATATCAAATAGCCTGGAATTCCAGGCTCCTGTGGCACCCTGCTCAGGATAAGTGGTGATGGATGGATGGATGGATGGATGGATGGATGGATGAATGGATGGATGGATGGACGGATGGATGGATGGATAGTTATATAGCTCCACAGAAAAAGCAATTTCATGTCAAAACACAGTAATATATTAATATCGTTAAATGATTGCCCGTTTGATTCTGCCCTGCAAAGCAGTCTCATCCTGGTATTCATATCCACATCATTTGGGTTGTTTGCTAATGTCAGTAGTAACCGGAGCTAAGCTAATGTAATCCATTCGAGGCCGTCATTTCCACTGCTGACCATTAGGGGGAAACTGAATGACTTACACTGTCCCGCTTTCATCGACAGTCAGAGATAAAAGGCTCCAGCAGTGACGGCGGCAGCATGAAATCAGGCGCCACGCTGGGACCGAATGGCGCGAATTGAAGGGGCGAGCGGGTCTGCGGGCTGCGCTCTGCCGTACAGAGGAGGGGGCAGCCCGAGCCCAAGTGCCTCGGAGGGTCTGCAGGACGGCAGGAGTGAATCTGCGGCCAGCTGCGCGTGTGATGGAGCACAAATGGTGGAAAGCAAGGGGAGGGTAACTGCTATCTGGGGTGTCCCTTAATGACAGACGACCAACAGACTCAGGCAATAACTTTCAGCCTCAAGTAAAAGACAGACTAATACTTTTAGAGTTAAAGTGGTCGATTTATTATGACAGCAGCCATTTTTACATCAACTGGTGCCATTTCCATTTGAAGGAGTATTGTGTATTCATTTGGAAAGAGGGAGGCAGAGAGTGAGGGAGGGTCACTGTGTCTTTCCTGCAGAGATAATTTACGGCCGAATGCATACAACGAACGCCTTGTATTACTCACTAATATGCGTGTCAGATATTCGACAGAGGTAGTGTGAGAAACACGGACATGCGGGCTGTAGCGATTTGACATCCAGCCTCGTGATACACAGGGGCCGCGACAGACCTGTGGCCTAATAAAGCTCAACAAAATAACTTTTGCGGGAAGACATTAAGGAGGAACGAAAGGGATTCGGGTAGCATTAAAAATAGAAAATGTAATTACAGACAGCATAGCTATACAGCTATCTGCCGTCGTCAGGTCACGTCAAAAGAGAGCAGTCTGCTTAATAATGAATCCGGGCAGCATCCTGTCACATCCATCCATCCAAGTGCCAAAATGAGACATTTTTTAATCCAGTGGACATGCTCTTTAAGCTTATGAAGCTTTAAGGTCAGAATTCATTGTCTTAATAACAATGAAGGGCAGAATTCATTATCTTAATAACTTTAAGCAAAAACTTCTTATTGTATTATGAAATCCAAATAAATCCCAGAAAAGATTAAAATGTGTGTGTGTGTGGGGGGGGTTTGTACCCCGTCAAGTAAAGTGTTATTGGCTTGACCAGCGAATCCTTTATCTAACATTTGAGTAGGTAAAGACGGCAGCAGCACAGAAACACCAAGGTAAGCAGGAGATCTTGAAAAACGCCCAGCGGGTCGGCTTCTTCCAAAGGGCAGCACCATTTGTGCAGCAGAGTGTCCCTCATCCCCGCACTGGGATCCACACTGAGCACAGGATGAGTTAGCCCATTGGCCACACCAACACCTCTTCCAGCAGCGACCCAGCTGTCCTAGTTGCCCCCCCCCCCACCTGCATAGGGTTGGCATAATGTCTTTGCAGAATAGTCATATCTCCGTTGGACCTGTGTACTGTATATGTGCTGTTTGTTTGAGTGTCAGTGGAGAGCAAGACGGAATATGCCTGAAGAGGCAACTCCAATCTGCCTGTAAATGGCAAATATTTCAAGTTTCTTTGCTACTTTGTTGTATTCCCAGGCAGTACAGGGGCACATGCTGGAGATGCCAGTTCATCGCAGGACACACTCATACAGAATCACACACTCTGGACAATTTAGAGACTCTAGTTCACCAAAATGATTGTCTTTAGACTGCAGGAGGACACAGGGCGTCTGGGAGGAACATGCTGGGAACATTCAATCTGCACAAAGCCTGAGGCTTCAGCCCCCGCATGACCCCCTACTCCACAGGCAGCTGAAAGATGGGTGGATGAAATCCGTAATGTTATTGCAGCGAATCACCGTGCGGGGCTGGGGCGTGCCTCGGCACGCTTGACTACCGTGCTTGTGAACCAAAGCCACTGGGTGGGGAGGGGGCTTTCACTGTGGTGACCTCAAGCATGGCATCTACTCTCAGCTGCCTCAGGGACTCACTCCCTGCTTCCTCAGAAATTGTACATCACTTAGGATAAAAACACTCAACATATGCGTCACGACTGTGGAAAAATGCAGAAAAAGTAAAAGTACCCAAGATAATGGAACTTTATGTTGTGGAAGTTAATGTAACGTCAAACGAGGTTGTACGTATGTTTGCATTGCCTGTGTGTGTAACCGCATCCTACATGTGGTAATAGTTACTACACACCTGCGAAATACAAGAGGAACGCAAAACCAGAATGGCTGCACTTCAAGAAGAGTGAATAGAATAGCTTTGTATTACTGCCATGGGAAGAGGGTGTGACGACTGGACAGGGAGAGGAATCAATGCAGAAACTTCAGGTTTGTTTTCGGAGTCCAAAGGCCGGAAGGTCAGGCAGACTCTAGCAAATCAGATCATGATCTATCTCAGTAGTCTGAGCACAGGTGGAAGTCGATACAGGGAACAGAAATCCAGGACGGTGGGTGAGGAAGGAGAGCTGAAAAGCCTGGGGGAATAATATACAGAAGACCATTCATGAGACACACTCTCAGCATGGTGTGACACTCAATACTTTACAAGGAGTGAACTGAAAACTGGATGGGGGTGACTGTAAATGAAAGGTGACGGGATGAATATGGCTAATGATCTGAAAAGGACAAAGAGACCCGGGCTGAGTTTTCTCAGCAGAAGCCAAGACGTCCCGAGTGGACTGTCACACTAGTGGTGGGTGTGGCATGTGACAAACTAATATAATATCCATGATATCAGATTCTTAATTCTCAGGAATTAAGTTTTGCATACGGTTCAAGGGGGGCCCTGGATGTTACTGGGGAACCCGGGGCAGCTGCCCTGCCTGCCTACTCCCCCCCCAAACCACACACACCGCCCACGGTGGTACTTTCTAAATCCTATACCTCACTAGAGCTGAATGTGGGCCTTTTTTCACACTTGGCTGCTAAGCGTCGATCCACTCTATAGGGTCAGAAGATCGTTTGCTGCAGTCTTAGTCACCCTTAGACTATAACTGAGACTGTGGGACTGAGAGCAGTAACTGATCAGAAGTGGGCCTCGCGGCTCTGATAGAGACTTGAAGGTGCAGTAGATCAACAATCCAAGACAGGGCCTATTTCAGGCTATGAAGGAAAAAAATTAAACCTCATACTTCACCCTAAAATTGCAGCTGCATCCTCCACAGACATGAGGTGGGACAGTGCTGCCTGACTGACTACAGCAAGTGCAAAATACCCACCTGGGGTTCAGTCTCAGCTTCATGTATACATTCCAGGTTCCCATAGTCTGCCAGCACCACAAAAGGATGGATTGCCCCCTCCAGCTATAACCTCCATCTGGGGGGGGGCAGTTTCATGACCAGCAGTTCCTGATTCCCCCCATCAGTTTCTTTCTACAGAGAAAATGCACAGGGAGTGAGCTTAAGGGTAAGGGTGCACCATGTCCTCAGAACAGGAATGCTCACAAGCCCCCTTTGGAAGCATCCACTTCCGCGAGAAATGGCAGGGTTGGGTCAGGCTGCTTGAGCACCGGTGCAGAGGTCAGCAGGGTCCTGTGCTGCTGGGAGGCCGTGAGACTGCCTGCCCTTCATCTTTTATGCAGCCTCGTGAACGAGGGCAGCTAAGAGCACCGCAGCCAAGCGGGAGTTCCGTATGAATCGTCGGGGAGAAAAAATCGCCGAAACCTAAGATCTTCTGCAGATCCTCGACCGTCCTCGCTTGCGGCCGTGCCATTACTGCTGAAACACACGGGGACACTGTCACCACACGGTATCCGGAACAGCGCGGAGATACACCGAGGCCCTCATCGTGGTTACCGCGAGCTCTCCTCTCACGGGAAGAACTGCTTACTGCATCCTCAAACGTTCAGAGCCACCACAGCTCTGACAGTATCTCCCATGGTGAGAGAGCCCTTCCCAAAACACGCTTAGGGGCTCAGGGGCTAAAGGAGCCGGGACGCTTAACTGGCTTCCCAGATCTCGATTGGCACCGGGGTGATTCAACATTTACTTCAGCGTTGCATAGAATAGACTCTCAAAAGTTTGTACCAGGCTTCTCCGATGACCTTTGCGTCTATCAGTCATACTTTCCCAGGGTAGCAATGAACACGGCTGAAGGCATAGCTGCGGATACGACACACGGAGGTGGAGGCACGTTCTGGAAGTATCTGCCCCGAGGACGCAAGCGGGGCGGACAAGCTAGCTCACAAAAGCTGATCCAGCTCACATAGTTTTGCCTCCCGGCAATTCAGTTTCACCTCCAGTTCCACTGGATCCATAGAGGTATTCTGTAAGGACTACACAGAAAGAGAAAACCTGAAATGCAGGAATTTCAGGTTTACTTCCAGATCTATAGCCTAAGGGTGGGAACAGTGGCGAAAGCCAGGTAGAAACGAACAAAGGCATGATCCAAATGTGGAGTCCAAACATAGGCAGAAGTTGATACAGGATTTACATGGCAAATCGCCGAATCCATGGGCGTCATTAGGCCCTGTGTGTTTTAAGCCTAGCCCCAAATATTTTATCCCCAATGCCAATGTTGACTAACTTGACTTAGCCCCTGATTTTTTTTTCAATGGCTAAAAACTCCCCTGACCAAACCCAAAACACCACGAAAGACCACGAATCCTAAAAAAAACAAGCAGGACTCATTTACGGATCCAAACGCTCGGGATGAAATGAAATCTGTTGTTTAAATATGTGCTAATTGGTTAGGCGCGCCCTATAGGCGACACAGGCGATCAGGCCATTTGATCAGGGGGCGCAAAAAGCGACTGAATAAAACAATAAGAAATTTCTCTGGTTGCTTTGAGTAAGCAACTTAGTACTATGCTACTTAGGTCGCGGTGACTTCCAAGGTGAACGTGGGAGCGCCTGTTACATATCACACCCTAAGCTTAAACAACCCGTCACGTCATGACCACATGTCATTCATTACAAGGTACGCATGTTAAAAACTTCAAAATCATTGATTCATTCCCCAGCGCGTGACCGGGTCCGGGGCAGCAGTCTGAGCTGAGACTGCCAGACCTCTTTTCCCCCCCGCGACCTCCAGCTCGTCCGGGGTGATCACGTAGCGTAATCTCTCCATCGTGTCCTGTTTGTCACGAAGTAATTGATAACAATTCAACTGAATGCGGTATTTTACAAATATATATATAAAAGAAAGGTATAACAAAACGAAAAGATGAAAACACTAGCGAAATGAAACCTTCTCGCAATGAAACGCAGTAAATCCACAAGGTGGCGATATAGCTACAGTTATCACATCTGAGGAAAACATCACCGGGAGGTTGGGCAGAGGGATGTAGGTACCACTGCAGTTTCTAAGTAGTGGAGCGTATGTCTAATTATTTTCTTACCTTTTTATGTTTTGCTTCTGTTTATTTTTTCTTTTAGTAGGGTAAAAACAAATTGCACCGTTCCGATGCTCAAGAAAAAGATAAAAGAAAACAGACAATCAACCAGAGCAGCCAAATAGAACTTCTCTGTTCATTCATCATACGTTCAGAACCAGTGAAGGGTTTACGGCAAGCCTGATGCTTATGGTGGCCCATTGTGTGCACATACAGTAAAGTTACAGGAATCCAGCTAAGCTGCATGTGTTGTGTATATTTTGTGATTAGATGTAAAGATCTCCAACAAGATTTACTGCTTATGTTCATTGGATAGCAAAAAACATTCACAGCCCCTGGCAGGAATACTTAATGAATAAGAAATATTAGTGAATAGGGAATATTAATTGGGGGAAGAAAAAGGCCAAAAATTATTCACTCTGATTTCATAATTTGCTTGGGACATGTCCTGCCTGAGGAGACCCCGGGGCAGACCCAGGACATGTCCTGTCGGAGGAGACCCCAGGGCAGACCCAGGACATGCTGGAGAGACATTGGCAGGATGGAGGAAGGACGATCCACCCTGCACCCTGCAGTAAATGTCATGGCATGACGCAGGTGGGAAAAAAGTGACAATCCACTAGGTGGCTCTGAGACAACAGGGGTTTATTGAGAAAACAGAATACAACAGGGAAGGTACTAAATAACAGGATCATGAGGGATCAAAATGTAAAAGGGGAGATCAAGAACTAACGTCAAGAACCATAAAGTAATACAGGAGAACAGGGCAACACAGGGAGCAGGAGACGGCAAGGACACAGAGTCACAACCCTACAGTAACGTATCACTATGACTGACTAGAGTAAATACACACAGGGTTAACAAGACATAATGCAGAACAGGTCAGAATAATAACCAAATTAACCAATCCATGAAAGAACAGAATCACGAGCAACAGATGAAATCAGAAACACAATGCAGAAATTAGGAAATATAAACCACACACTAGAGATACAACACAAGGCTAAGAAACCAGAATTGAACACAAACAAGACAAACCTATAGGGCAAGAAAACTAAAATTGAAAATAGCAAACACTGGGCAATAAAAATAAACAGATGAGGCTGCTCTCTAGCCAGTCTCAAGCCCATGAGCAGAGAGTTTAGTCTCTAAGCTACATATTAAGCCCACAAAGCTATGCGGCAGTCCGGGTAGCAGGGAAAACACATTAGGGCTAAAAGACAGGGAGGGGAAACGTGGGATGACCAGCGACACCTGCTGGCCAAACGGGGAAGAGACACCGAGATCAAGGTTGGATGGCAAGGGCCCTGGCAATAAATCAGGGTTTATTTAACAAAAGCAACACAAATGGGGAATCAGAAAGTAAAGGAACCACGAGAGGTCAGACACTGATAAAAAAAAGAAAATAAGCACAGAGCAACACCAGGAAACACACTGCTATTTGCAGGGAGAAACACGAGAAGCTACAATAACTAACAGGGAAAACTATAATGAATACAGCCAATAAATGCACAGCAACGCTAGAAAAATGTCACAATGAAGCAAGAGCTGAACAAGCTTCAGATCTTCAACATGGGTAACTGTCAGGTTCTCTGAGGTTTTCGTCAAGGAGAACTGGAAACCAAATAAGGACAGGAAGGGTCTTCGGCTCCGTGTCTATTATTAACCGCCACTGAACGTGTGACAGCGCTGCGCTGCAGTGACGCCCCCTGGCTGTGAAGCATAAAGGCCCAAATTGGCAGTTGTCGAGTTCTGCAGAAGATTGTCCGCTTCTCGCTGAACGCGAAATACAAAGTATAGCCTCCAGTAAGTATGCTACATTTAGATTTTTTTTTGGGTCGTCGACAAGAACCATTTGACTGAGTAAAACCAAACACAATGTCCAAACTATCTTCACAAATGGTGAAAATGTGTGTTTATATCACATATGGTCATAACGTGTAGACTAAATAAAATGATTAACTTTGCATATGGTTTTAACTCTCTTGAGTGTCTCACGAAACAGTGGTGTCTAAATAAAAAGGGCAAAAATGTAATTTTTATGCTGTTTGTTTTGGAAAGTGGTGTAATATTTTCTGTGATGGCTTAAAATATATATTTCATTTCACAAACCTAGGTTTCCAACGATGCTCAGATGTTTTCTGCTTAAATGATTTAAAGAAGGAGATCTTTACTGTTTTCACCACAAGATTGGAATAATTACGTCCCCCTTTCACGTTTAGTGAAGCAACACGCTAAAACAGCACATTTCAGGGAAGGCGGCTTTGAAATAATATGATTTTTTCATGTTTTTTTTTCCAGAGGTCTTTAAACGGCTTAACTTTTTTGGGGAACAGCAATAAAGACGACGAACAAAACATGAATAGATAATTATCCCAAAAATGGAGTTTACGGTTATAAAAACGAGTCCGCTTTGCTAATCAGTGAAAAAGTTTTTTTCTGTTTGGAAACGAACCACATTTGGCATCCAAGTGTATATAATGGATCTGTCTGCACGGAGGAACAATCACAGAGGATCTCGTCTTTCTCAAAACAAGCTGGATTTTGTGCTTTTCCTATTTTACACTATTAAGGTACAGTTAAACATCAATCGCCATCAGGTTTTTCTAACTGACAGTGTGTAATTCACGTTTTTATTAACCGTTATCAATACATTCTGCACTGCAATACTGTCCAGTGTTCTCGTTCTGCTGTACAGTGCAGATAATTTGCAGTTCATATTTTAAACAAGCGTATTCCGGCGTCGTCACAAGCTAGATTCTTAAATTGCCAGTCTTGTAAGTTTAGATTAGCGGATCGCACATGACCGCCCGCCTGGTGCAGTATCTCGCTGTCTCCTCGCCCGCCCTTCAAGAGGAATGTCTAAGTCACTTGACATAAATGTTATGGTTTATTATATCTGACAGACTCAGCCCTTCCTTGTCAGCTCTGTTTTAGGAGCATTAAAAGCAGAGATTGCAGCGCCATTCACAGTAATGAATTTATATAAAAAATGTTTCACGTATGCACCAAACCATACCCAATGCGGTGCATAGACCAAATGATTCGACATCACATTCTCTGGTGGCTCAGAATTCACGCTAATTGGCCAATGTGGCAATATTTGCTTGTCTTTTCGAGAGATATTGCCACTGTTCATTGGATCAGAAATAATGTAAATTCACTTGTGCTTTGATGAAATTTGTATGTACGGACAAAAGACAATACCAGTGTTTTAAAAAAAAAGTAGTATTGAAAATATTGTACTTTAATAACACAACAATATTAATAAATAAGCCATTCGCATTGAATTTCAACAGATTCCAAGAACACGATTTTGATTAAACTAAACGATCATATTAGTAGCCTATAGCATTGACCTGCTAATGCTTGACCTGATATTAGAGCAAGGTGTCATTTTTCAAGGTAGTCAGAGTGTCTTGATTTAGTGAGGAGGTACTGACTGATGATTTGCTGAGAGATTAAATACAGCTGCAGAAGTGCAGGAAAGTGGACAACAAAAATCTCTAATGAACCAGGGTATGAATGCTTCGCGCTTGCATATTCAGACCGGAATTATCAAATTGGTTTGTTGGCCAAAACGAACTTCAGGCTAAGATAAGCATAGAGAAGCTTTAACGGGGGCCTGTACTACGAAACGGGGTTCCTGGCTTATCGGGGTAGCTAGTCGGATTTAAGGTAGTCTGGGCAAAATGTAAGTGAACGAATATGAAGTCCATTTAAGATGTGGTACCTTAAATCTGACGAGTTACCCCGATAAGCCAGTAACCCCGCTTCGTAGTACAGGCCACGGGACAGGAAAGGTAAAAAGTAATTCGTTTGTAAATAAACATTCTGTTATGAGCTAACTGTTATAATGTAAGGATTCACTAATTAATAGCCACTTTGTATAAATGGGTAAATGTTTATGACTGAACCATAAGTGTGTTATTAATCACAGAAGGGGTCTGCGTGACGTGGAATCAATTCTTAGCCACTCATAAGGACTGGAACACAAGATGAAAGCTGTTTCTTAAAGCCTGAAAAGCTCTTCCATGCAAAACAAAGTTTCATGGATAAGAGAGTCTTTGTCTGCCTGTCATTTCGTCTTTCTGGGCCAAAGCCATCAGCATCTTCTCCAGCGGTGTTCGCATGGCGCTGCGTGTAAAGGCATGAAACTAATCACGAGCGAGTCGTCTGAGCGTCTCGCGTATGTTGTGAGCTTGGTCTGTGTCAAACATCTTGTAGCTCCATTTGTCAGATTCGATTACGAAAGAGAAGTCCCAGAATAGCCTTAATGTGGTATTAACCCGTGTCAGTGACAGACTGCACAGTCATAAGATGAAGCCAAAGAAGGTCACGTTAATGTCCCGACGCGCTCATGTTCTGTGGGACATCTGCGACGGGCAAAAAAAAAAAAAAAAAAAAAAAAAAAATCACAACAAAAAGTGACTAGTTTTATACAATGTCTTGCTGAAATGGAAGTTGTCTCATCCACTGAAATGATCATCAGTTCACGACTGTGACATTTTACCAGTTCTGCTTATATGTTAAACGGTAGCATTCGCTGAGTTTCTTTCCTGGCGTCACGTGGCAGTCGTGTTTTGGTGGATAAAGATGGAGGTCCGGCGGTTGAGAATGCATCACCTTTCACCTGTTTAGGCCTGTCGGATCCGGCGGGTGGCATGACTGGACACGTGCTGGGAGAGTACCGCCGCACAGGAGGGCATCGGAGAAATTCCTGTCATCTAGAGGGCCGGAGGGTGCCAGTTTTAATAAGCCCATATATTCACTCCCCTGACACTGCAAGAATTCAGGCTAAATATATCAGACGCGCCCCCTCCGCCTCTGCCCCCCACCCTCCCTGCATGCAGCCATGTTCACGGGCATCCAGGCCCTCTCAGCAATGCCAGCTGAGAGCTGGCTCCGTCAGCCTGGCATCCAAGTGTCTGGGTAGGAAATGCTTGTGTCCCAAACAGACCTCTCTGCTATTCCGAAGAGCAAACAGACAAAACTCACTCTGTACATTGTTGATATCCATCTATCCATCCAATCATCCCTCCATCTTCTCATCCTGGTCAGGGTAACTGAGGAATATTTTGGGAAAGGAAAAATAATCCAAAATCCATCCGTGTTCTAAAGACTAATCCTGGCCAGGATTTACCTGGAGCCCATCCCAGGGTACACCATGAACAGGATGCCTGTTCATTATGGCGCTGTAAATATGTATTCAGCCATAAATTAATTTTTATAGATGGTGGAAACATGATTATATTTTGAAAAGTTCTCCAGGGGCGGTGGGTTAATGACTGCACCCTGTACTCTGACGCCATGTCTTTCTCATCTCTGTATCTGTGTCTGTCCCAAAAGGAGAGCATGATAGGATGTGTGCACAACTGAAGCCTGCCATAAGCATCCCATTAAAGCATCATACCTGTTTAGAGTGTCACTTCTGCTTTGCTTCACTCCAGAATTTCATATTTGACTCTTCTTACCACAGTAATATACTTAACATTTATTGAAAATTATTGTTGAAAATTCTTAAACGTGTTTAACTGGAAATTATATCTTTAGAGTGTGGTTAGTCACAGGTGTACACCTGGACTTGCGCCATACTGATTATTTTTTTTTAACCCTAATAATCAATAATAAATACCAATAGTAAAGCAATAATGAGCTGAAGTAGGCATAAAGTCAGCAAAGCCACAAAGCATGAGCTGTCTTAGAGTCAATGTTACATCAAACATTACAAACATATCAAGTTCCTTCATCCTGATGACAAACAGCGTGCATGCATTTTCATGCCCTGCTCATATTTAATCTTACTTAGCCGTTGAAAGCAGAGTATAATTCAAATTATGCAGATGAAAACACAGATAAATTACTTGCTATAATTTTTGTATTAACCCAAACTTGTGTTGATCAGAGAATACTCGTAAATGGTAATCAGTGAGTAATTCCAGGTGCCCTGGACTGCTTACCCGCATCCTGTTGCTGGTTTTATGTTCTTCACCGACAACCATAACAGAGGTCAAGTAGGGTAACACCCCCCAGCTGGACTTATTTCTTCTGTTGGTTTGCCACAGTCATCCTTTATTGCACTTTAACACCAAGGCAGCAACTCCACAGGGACCATGTAGGACAAGAAACAGATCCCCAGCTTCTTCAGCAGAAGTATCTAGCGAACGCTTCCATCAGTGAGGCCCTTGGGTCTAGGACTGCCACACTATTCCAGGAGTAACATTCTATCAAACGCTACATATACTCAGCAAAAAAAGAAACGTCCCTTTTTCAGGACTGTGTATTTCAACAATAATGTTGTAAAAATCCAAA
>JAODKF010000038.1:1922550-1934196 GCA_026779585.1 Mormyrus proboscirostris | reverse complement strand
TTTAGTTTATGTCTTATGGTGTTGACTCTTTTAGTGTTCATACAAATATTTACACATTAAGTTTACTGACAGTAAAATCAGTTGAAAGTCAGAGGACGTTTCTTTTTTGGCTGAGTATATACATTGAACTTTATTGACATTCAGCAACCATATAAAAACCGTTTTGCACTGAATGGTACTGCACCCAATTTCGTTGTTCTTGTGCAATAGTAATAAAGATTCAGATTTTGATACAGTCCTGAAATATGATTTGTTTAATATATACTAGCAATTTCTTATTTAATCTTCTTTTGCATAATGTAAGTTGAGTAAATGGCGGTTTAGAGGGCTATTTCACATAATTTCTCTAATTACACTGTGATACAAGCCCATACTGAGCAGGATGACGATGGCAGGTGACAACGGAATAAATGAGACACGGGTCGAACAGGGAAAGTGCTGGGCGTCACGCTGTTCAGTCAGGACGTTGACACACTGTCCAAACTGGCTAAGCCGTAATACCACTGTCACGTCTCCCATCACCTGGTTACATAAGGCCACTGTGGGCTTGTGACATGTCTGTACCTGAGAGGTCAAAATGCCTTTGACTGTCAGGACAGATGTCCACAGCCAATACTGACTCAACACATCTAATATAAGCGTCTATCTGCTATTAAAACGTTTAAGGAAAAGAGAGGAGATACCAGAACAGTTTCCAGTTTCTTATCCATGCAATAATTTACTGCAGAGCAAGCTGTGTGCTCCGCCTCTGCCGGCCCAGTGCTGGGCGGTAGTGAGCCTGGAGCCTCACGCTGGACGTGTGCCATATCAAGGCTCCAACGCTCACTTGAAACATCTAGACTGCATGACTCTGTGCAGTGAGGGGATGCCTGAAGCTGAACCGATACCCCTAATCAGACAAGAAAATGTGAGGACCCCCCCCAAATTAGCACCATGTTATCCTTCCATTGATTTTCTGCGACTGCTTCAGGACCTGGGGGGTGCAGAGACTATGCAGGATGGGGACGGACACACACCCCATTCACGCACACATGCGCAACTAAGGGCAAGTTGGCAACTTCAGTTAACCTCAGTATGTTTTTGGACTGTGGGGGGAAACCAGAGAACCTGGAGGAAACCCCACGACGACATGGGGAGAACATGCAAATTCCACACTCATAGAGCCATAGCAGAAACCCAAACCCGGGTCCCAGAGGCGTGACACCAGTGATAACCACGGTGCTGCCCAGCACCATGTCAACACATATTGTAAAGAAAAATGGAATGAATACAATGGTTTTAATTGACAAATTGCTCAGGAGAACTGAAAGAATTCTTTGATCAGGGTTGTGTTAGCTGGGGTTAATCTGACAAATTATGGTTAAAGAGTAACTGGAACAAAAAGGACTTGGGAGATTCTCTTTTACCCCAGATGATCCAAGTTTGGTTGCGACAACCCAAAGACGATACTCTGGTTTACAATCTTTAAAATTACTGGACAAGATTTGCCTAATAACAGAAACATAACTATATAAAGCCCTCAAACTGGATAGTTACAGTATCTAGTTCGCCCCAAATGCACCATTACTCAGATAATTCTCAATTGCACAGGGTTTGTGGGTTGAATATCCACAGGCCCAATGGGGTAGCAGGTTCTACAGCTTAACCAAACTTTTTCTGGGAGGGGGAGACCTCCCAGAGAGATTTATTGGCTTGCAGTTTGTACAATAGAAACGAGGTAAATATCAGAATACGCTGGAATGCTGCTGTCCCTTTGCCCGCACAGGCGGATGCTACAACACACCCACATCGCAGTTCTCCAGGTGCTGATGCTGAACTGGGTTGTGGTTGCTGCAGCCTGATGGGATTGTTAGACCAATCTCTACCCCCCCACCTTATTCTCAGACTCCCCCATGGCACCCAAAGTCAGCAATGCAGCTAAAAAGCAAAAACAACGACCCTAAAGGTTCTATACTTCAACCGTAAATGAAATGCAAAAGAAAGACAAGACACAAAGCTGAAGGTTGGAAAAATTTCTTTGAATAAAATCCAAAAACCCTCAGGGAGTTAGATAGGTGACTTTAAAAGTATAGCAAAATAATTCCCAGCTGCTGTCACACACTGGAAAGCACTTCACATTACAATGAAATTGTATACATGTACAATGCACTATTTAAAAAGTTCAGCTGCATGTGACAATACAAAATGTTACTCGAAGTACAATGATAACTTATTCCTCCATAATACTATGTACAAGAAATCATTTAGCAAAAGACCATCACGAGAAGAATATAACTATTTACAGGTGTATACACTGCTCTTCAGAGACGCACAGGATCTCCTGCTGCTTAAAAGGGAAAGAGGAGAGAAATTAGCAACTTCAATAAATTGAGCAAATCAGCATGCACTCAACATAAGACATGATACTCTACCTATAAACGATTGAGCAGCGTGTTCTGGATGTCCTCATACACCTCGTTGTAGAGGTCGTCTTTGGATTTGGAACCATCCAGATACTCTGTAAAAATCAAGGTGATGAAGAACTTTGGCAAAACCGATCAACCAATAAAGTGTTGTGGGAGGCAAAATTCAGATTCAGAACTAAATCGTTTTGATCACGTGACCAAAACCACACATCAAAAAATGGATTTTTGAAGCTCAGGGTGACTCACCAATGCCAAGGCAGGTGTTCTCCATTTCCGTCCTGTGTTTCAGGTACATAGGCCAGACATGGCCGTCAAACAGCCCCGGAGGATCGGGAACAGTGTAATTTCTTGTACTGGGGATGGCAGGAAGGAACATGAGCAAGTGTTTTTTTTTGGGGGGGGGGGGCTCATTTAAATCACCACATGGACACAAAGCTCACCTCCGCCGTCTCTTGCACTCTTCATACGGAATGGTGATGTAGTAGCACTTGCTGTACACATCAAGCAGCGGCCTGGAACCGAGAACAGCATGGTCATCGCAGAACGCGCCATTAAATGTGAAGAAATGACAAGGTGCATGCAACACCACGCAACTCCAGAAATGTCTTCCGCCCTGGAGAAGACCTTGGTGCCTGGCTTTAGATAGTGACCTTGGTGCCTGGTGTCCTGAGAGCATATCTACAGAAGTCTGCTCCTAGTACCTTGTCAATGCACACACCCTCCATATCTCTAAAGCTGCAGACATAGGATGAGTGACCACGGAAACCATTATGTGAACAGGGGGGATGTTTGTCTCATAGAACTTGAGTCTTGACATGGTTATTGATGGGACTTCATAGGGCTTGTTGAGGTGAAGAGCAGTCATGATGGGTTATTGGAAAGTTTGCTTCAATAATAATAATAAATTGACATGACGACATATACCCTGATAACATATACCCATTTAGAGAAGGGCCATTGTGATTTATAACTTATGACCAACATTTGGTGTGTTATAGATTAAGGCCCAACAGACAGAGTCAGGGAACACTCACTGGTAGTTGTACAGAAGAAAGCCCTCCACGATCAGGATGTGGATCTCATTCTCTGGGCGAGTCACCTCAGCCGTGGGCGACACCAGGACGCCATGAGAACGAGCGAACTTCACTGGGTTCTCCTCCCACCCCTTAATGGTGTTCACCATGGACTCCATGTCCAGAGCTGTAATAACTGAGGATGACAAGAGGAGGAAGAGGAGCCATTAGAGGGGCAGGGGAGCAGCTTGCAAAATTACATTCCACAGAACCCTGGAGGGTAATATGGTTGCACAAAAATGACCGGAGGACTTGGATTCTAAGTAGGGCCTCGCTATCAACATAGAACACCAGATCTCATTAAATGTTAAGTCCTACTGCAAAATCCAGTCTTACCATCCCACTGTTTAAAGCCGTCCACTCCGACTTCTATCTGATCTTGTGGCTGAAATAACAGTGAGCAATAAAACATTGCAGCAACCTCAGGGTTACTGGTAGCCCTGCAGACCTGAACACACGGAGAGCGACACACTGCACACACAAGCGGCCATGCAGGAGCGGGGGGGGAGACAAGGGTGGAAGGATCAGGCATTGTTAGCTAAAACCAGTTAAGTTACTGTACAGTTATAGCTATACACAAGGTAAGAGTCCCACCTCGAATTACATTTAGATGGCAACATCTAGTTTTAATAATTAATTTCTAAAGCCTATTCATGGTAATAATGCTAAATCAAAAGAATCCAATGAAGGATTTTATAAATATTACTCTGCAAGCAATAACATTCATACTACTTATGCCTGCATGTGGCCATGGGTAGAATTTAGCTGAAATATGCTTAAGAGGCACCGGAATTCCCGAGTTTAGGAAATCACAGCGCTCAGTGGCCATGATGCATAAACCGCCAAATGCTTTCAGAAGCATAAAAGAGTTGCTAGCTAGATAGGCTGGAAGTGTAAACCCAATAAAATGAAAACTTGCGAATATTCGTTATGCGCACGGCATGGGGTAGTTATTTCAGGGTTAGATCAGTGTAAAGCAGGCTACAATACAGATACACTCAGATATGGGGGGGTTGGGTGAATCTCACGCGCCATGAGAGCCATGCAGACAGACAGGGATTTAGGAGACCGGCCAGTAACCGCTACGGGGCCCGGAACCGGAACCGAACCCGGACCGCCGCTTACCTTGAAGAAGTCGTCCTGATGGACCACACAGCAGTTAGGCAATGCCTTGCAAAGTCTCTTTGTCAGAGTGGTTTTCCCACCATTGGTCACGCTAAAAAGCAATGAGCTGGTATTAAAAGATGTGCAGAATGTTCGACCTTCAGAAACCTGGCCTTAAAATATCTCGCATCTGCATGACACATGATATTATACCACCGACCACGAAATCGATTGCATACGATTAGTTAACATGGTTATTTACTGCATTTTTCACATCACAAACAGCGGGTTCAAGTACGTACTTGTCGGTTGGTTTACTGGCGGATTTAACTTAAATTTCGTAAAATACAAATATCGTCCGCCTTTTGTGTTTCAGCTACATGCCATTTTAAAAACGCGGTCTACATATAATCGGAAAGCTAAGTTAGTAAGTGAAGGCAGATAAACTTGTTCACAGTGTAATATAACAGCGCCAAAGATCCGCTTCCCTCCATTTTTAAAAGCACAGGCGCGCGCCTGGGTTTAAATCTCGCGCTCAAACTGTCCCCCAGCAGCCCCGCACGAGCGGATCCCCCTCACCTCGAATCGTCCTATAAAGCCCACATTTTGGCATTATCAACCCAGATCTAACATTATAGACACATACAATCGCGTTTTTATGGAAGCAAGTTAGTGGAGGGAATCAGCTTGGATCACGTTCGCAGTGGATTACCAGTTACTGTACAGCTTAATACACAAATTACATTTATATGTCATATACCAAATACATCTAAACATTCCATTAAATAGTAGGTTAGAAAACACCTGACGACAATTTATTATTATTATTATTATTCATTGTTGTTAACTGTTGTAATGTAATTAAAGACCAACTTACCCGCCGATGCCAATAATATACTTCATCTTTCAAGTTTCTTTCCTTCCTTTGCACGCAAAATAACGAAACGAATAACTGATCCAGCAACAATAATTCCTAGTTAAGAATAAACTTAAAGTTATGGAGTGTCCCAAGTAATTATTCTCTCCTTTCCTCCTTGAGCTCCACGCTCTACAACTTCATTGATAAAGCACGCATGTCTGTTTTACTTATAGCCAAATTAGGGCCGCGTCACTTGGATTCCTTGCCTACGTGATATGACGTATCGACCGCGCTTCCTTGTGTCCTTTTTTCCGCAGCCAATCACAGACCTATGAACATGGGGCGGATCCAATCAGCGCAGACACTGCCTCTTGAGAATTTGCATGGTGGCACGGAGCTCTCTTGCACCTGCTGTTCCATGTCCATCCATGCAAGTACAGTCCCGAAATCCAGACTGCGCACCTGACTGTTAACCTAAAAATAGCCGTGTCACTTGTCTTAAATGGAAAATTTCTGACACTTTTTTTCCCCCATACAATTACATTACATCTAGTACCGTTACAATCTTAGTTGCCGTAGTAATTTTAAAAAAGGAATGCACAGAAATCTCACATTATTTCAAACAAATGATGTCTTCATCAGCTGTAAAACAATTATAACCTGAAGAGCATCCAATATCTGTCAACAGCTACACACACTTGATGTCAACTGCTTTACTGTACAAAGCATGTTTGGAGATAAAGTGCATGGCGACGTGAGTCAAATAAACCATTCAATGTGTCGTACAGGGAGGGAAGACATGTATAATATTGGGTGTGACATTTAAATGCCATTATTTAATAAAGGTCAATTCATATTAATGTCAGTATTCAAGAAATTAGCATTTGAATTGAAATATCAAGGTTGGTTACCCTTGCTGTTCTATTTTTGCTTTTGAAGAAGTGCACTTTTGAAAGAAATACTGCCTGCTGGAGAAAGTGGTGAGATGAAGAAAAAGTTAAGATCCAGTGAGAGAGAGAATTAATCTTATCCTGGATTTTCAGGATGCGATTTTATGGAGGGCTTCATAATATTTGGTACTGGGGATTCCACGGTTTGCCGAGTGTAAGATCGACCTACAAACCTATTTTTGGCTAACCAGAATAGTTTTAATTAATATGTATTAATTTCTTTAAACTTGCCTCTTGTCCTGGTGGTGGCACCTGTTCTGTCCTCTGTGGTACCCAGCTTGTTCTTTATTTAGATCTCTTTGTCACTTACTCAGTTCCTGACACAACCTTCAGCAGCACACGGCGCTAATTCATGTGACTCTGCATCTGACTGGACACGTATACGCCTGGAGTCGTCCTGTGATAATTTCATAGCTGCTGTTTTTTTTCTCGAACATGTATAACAATCCATTCCAAACAAAACTCACTGGGAGATGTGTGAGATATTTATAAAGTCATTATTTGCAGCAGTGGTACTTGACCAGCTGTGAAATGAAAGCAACTGTAATACTATTGAACCAAAATCATAAATTTTGGAACCTCACTTATTTTACCAATTTATGTTTGTTCAATGTAGATTATTCTAAAAATAAGGATCAAGACCAAGAAGTGACAACATTCACTAATTTTCCATATATTCCCAAAGCAATATAGGATCACAGCCTGAAGTTTCTCCCTGGAAGCACACAGTCAGTGGGAAATCCCTAGATGGAATGTCCGTTCACTGCAGGGCACACACACTACAGAGAATTTAGATAGTATGATTCATCTAAGGCTGAGCTCTTCAAATCTGAACCTTGATTCCAAATCCAGGCCTTGTTTTCAGTTCTCCCAGGTAGACTCTGATTGGCCACAGAGGCTTCACATCGGGTTCACAGGTAAAGGAAGGCTGGAAAATCAGCAGCGCTCGGACCTTGAGGACCGGGATTTGAATATCTCTGACCTAAGGTTATGTTATTGGACTAAAGAAGAGACTAGAGTACCCAAAGGGAATCTGGGTACCATCTGGCCAACGTGCAAACATCTCACACAAAGACCTTGCCTCGCGTTCGACCCCCACCCCTGCAGGTATGAAGCAGTGGTGGTACGCAAGGAGCCATGTTAAAACAGTTCATTTTGAAGTATTTCATACACAACCACCACACTGCAATTTTCCCAAATTTTACTTTATTGATAACATCATGAATTATTTACAAGAAACAGTTGATTGCGCTGGCTGTTTTCACAAAACACAGTTTCAGTGAGACAGATTGTGAGGTTGTGAGTGAGAAGCAATGTGGAATCAATGCAATTTTACTTTCCAAGTTTGTCACTACGTAGTGAATTCTTGAAAGGTGAGCTTCATAACCAGTGTGTACAAATTTGGCACAAAAATATAGTTAGGCATATCATTCAGAAATGGCACTTTCTTGGTAAGTATAAAAATAATCAAAACCTTGCAAGAACGGCAACCAAGTTAAAGCCAAAGGCCAATCAATAGGACAATTTCACCATGACGAAAACATTAATGGTGTTCGTGTCCTGACTTTCTTTGAGCCTCACTGTGGAATATGATACATCAGAGCAATGAATCTGATTTCAAATTTATTTTAAAGTCACTATGCAGAAGATGACTTTGCAAAATTCTCTCAAAAAATGTATGTTCTCTCATTAAGGCTGTGTAGTAGGACACCAGTCTCCATCTGTTTGTAGTTTTTTCATCAATAAGATGCGTTGAAGATCTTTTCATTAAGACATTTTCAGCTGTATTTAAATATAATTAAATAAGTAAAAACGTGGCATCAAAACATCTCAGATCAGATCTTATTTTCCTTATATCAAAACAACTAATTAAAGAATTATTAGTGCAAAGAAATATTTTTTAAACAATACAAACATTATGTAATGAATAGAAAAAATAAATAACTCTCCGTCACATTTCCTACTGCCAGTTAATGCAAACATAAGACGACTTTTGTTTCAGTTTTTTTTGGTTGGATGCAGTACTGAAATAAATTAACGATGCGATTCTGCAAACAAAGCATGCTGCTGGCTTGTCCAAGCCATACGGACAAAACCAGAATGGGGACGAGACTCCCTCTGACTCAGGGACTCGAACAAATGGATGCTCACTTAATTGATTACATCTGTGTTTCCCAACCCGGTCGGGGGGGGGGGCTCATGGTTTTGCTCCCTCCCAGCTTCCAGCAATGGAACTGGAACTGGGAGGGAACAAAGATGTGGACTGTCTGCAGGTCCCCGAGGACCGGATTGGGAAACGCCAAACTACTTAAACAAAAGCATGTAGTAAGTTATTATTTTGCTGAGGCACCAAAACAAGTACAGGCCATTTTATATTGGATTTGTGTTCTTTGTCTCTCCTCAGTTTAAAATAAACAGAGGCAACGAGGCCTTAAGCGGCATGACATCGCGGCGGAATGGAAGCTACACTTAGTGAAAGCGCAGTTGTATTATACAGCTTTATAGGAAGAAAGCTCAAACGCTCACATCGTTACACATTTCCGATGACATCTGAGACAACGGGCACAAATATCGACTTCAACACTTTAAGTGCTTCCCCACTCTGCAGGACAGACTGATCGACACTCAAGCTGAGATTGTCTTTCGGGGACGCTCTGAGCTTTAGGAGAGAGGCCGACACACGTTATCCATCTATAATGACAGCTTGGTGTCTTCTGCTTTGTGCTGGTGAAAGGGGTTACCTTCCATTTAGCAGACCTAGAACCACCACAGGTATCTCTCTCCAGTGTCTTCATTGATGGTGCAATGGAAGGTGCCCCAGAGCCCTGGGGCCCACAGAGTACATAGCTGTGTCAGGTGGAGCTTGTGACTAGAGGTTTATATAGAGGGTTTCAGCTGGTAAAAGTGGCTGTTTCATCAGGCTCATCTCCTATTATGCTACATGGCACCTGCAAGCCGCTGGCTTCTAGCTGCAAGGGACGTGACCCTATAATTGGCAGCGAGAGGTTCAGCCCTCAGAGTATGAGTTTCTTTCTTCCAATCAGCAGCGAGACATGCATCTTTCCAATCAGCAGTGATGGGTATGTCCTTCCAGTCAGAAAAGTATGAGATTTGTTCTTCCGGACAGCAGTGGGAGATGCATCCCTCCAGTCAGCAGTGAAAGATCTGTCCTTACAATCAGCAGAAAGAGATTCATCTCTCCAATCAGCAGTAAAATATCTGTCCTTACAATCAGTAGTGAGAGATTAATCTCTCAAATCAGCAGTGAAAGAACTGTCCTTAAAATCAGCAGTGAGAGATGCATCCCTTTAATCAGCAGTGAAAGATCTGTCCCTTAAAATCAGCAGTGAGAGATGCATCCTCCAATCAGCAATGAAAGATCTGTCCTTTCAATCAGCAGTGAGAGATTCATCTCAAATCTACAGTGAAAGATCTGTCCTTAAATTCAGCAGTGAGTGATTCATCCCTCCAATCAGCAGTGAAAGTTTTGTCTTTAAAATCAGTGAAAGCAGTGAGAGACATACCCCTCTAATCCGCTTGGCAGAGCATGTACGGAGAGTGTACACACAGCATGTACACGCAGCACGTGCACATAGCATGTACACACAGCATGTACACACAGCATGCACAGGGGACATACATGCAGCTGGCTTTCAGACTTGGCGCTGAGCTGGTCATCGGTATAATGGGGTATAAACCAGTAAATACAAAATAAAAACACAGTAACAAACTGCATTGTTCACGTGTCCAGCCTTTTTCAGGAAATACGCCCAAGTAAAATATAACGTATAAAAACTCCTCCCTGTCTTCAAAACACATTGCGTGACTCTTTCCCTGGGTCTCCCTGTCTTTGATAGTGGTTCTCTATTTTCTTCAAACACAACAGTGCCCTTGAATGAGATCTGCGATGAGTAATGCTACATGTTTAGCAAGGGCTGTGTGACACGCATGCTGTGAGCCAATAAAACGGATGTGCGTCTATCGAAGGGATGAAGACAATCTCTAGGATCTCGCAGCTCGTATGTCCCGGAAGAGACACTGTTCCCATTGTAGTGGCACATGCTGGGTCTTCGACGACATCATAAACCCCATAAAAAAAGAGTTTAGGGAAGCGTGCAGTTTGATTGGTGGGGGGGGGGCATCTGGATGGGCATCTCAAAGAGCAGCTTGACTTTTTATTTTAATAATGAATCAAGAACAGAAGGAATTCTTTTCATTGTGCGGTTGTTTCCTGTCCAGTAAATATCATAGAAACTTCTCCCTGTCATTGAAAAGAGAGATAGAGAAAAATTTAAATCTCAGATGTAAAACAATAGTAAAGTTCTAGCAATGTTCTTTTGCGGTGTTATGTCAGTGTACACGGCACCACAGTTCATAACTACATGACTGAAAATTTGGTCCATTATTTTTTGAATATAGTACATAAATGCAAAATGTAAAACCTGGAAACTACACAGCATTTCTTAGGATCATAATGAAAGATACATGAAGCATTAGAATGCTCTTGTAGACCAAAGGCATTTAAGTTATGTCAACTGGAACGGAAAACTGCGAAGATGCCTGTCAGGCCCGAAAAGGCATCGTTTTATTACGTGTCAGTTGACTGGCGGGTATCGCACTGTCAAACAGCAAAAAGCTGCAACCTGCACTCAGCTATAAAAGCTGCACTGGAAACACGGCTGGAATGCCGAGCTGGATCCCACGGCTGGCTGATTCACGACGTCATCGCTGGACTCTTGCGCTAGGGCCCGTAAGGAGAAGTGCTGCTGCTGCAGCTCTGGTTACTGCCTGACCCTGCTCTCAGACCCAAAGCATCCTTACTAGTATGTTGCTAAGTAAATCAATTTAAATGAAAATGTAAATAACCCCCACATCCTTCCTGGTGCAGAAAGCCAGGCAGTGTCTGCACCACACCGTCTGAGACGGCTGAAGAAATTCAATATCTCTTCTGTGCTGCAAAAAAGTTCCTATAGCGCTACTGTATGGGAGCAGAGGTGGACAGATCAGGTCCAGAAAGTAAAAATCCAAACAAAGATTTTTTTTCAACCAATCAGCTCAGTATGAGGAGTCACGGTCACAGAGTACCCAACTGGTTGGTTGAAACAAACAATTGGTCTGGATTAGGGATGTAAGCAACTAATCGATTATCAATTAATTGTCGATAAGAAATTACTCGAGTAAAATTAATTAATTGCAATTAATTGTATTTTGAACCCATAATTCCTTGCCAGTCCTCGTGGGGCGCACTTGACGCC